>JAPPVO010000029.1:18872065-18999565 GCA_030407325.1 Camellia japonica
TATGGTTTTGTGAGCAGTATATCTATAAGAGTTTGATTACATATTTCAGACTTGATTAATTAGGAGCGTGATTCAAAGGTTTGAACAATATTACAGGAGGTATTCCTCTTTCTTATCAAATTATTTAAGTTCTCACAATGACCCCTTTTGGAGGGGTGGAAGTGATGACTTTTTTATAGTTAAGGAGTCAAATATACAAGTTTATAAATGAGGGGGTAAATTAATATTTGAGAAGGTCATGGTGCATTTAACCTTTTATTATTTTAATAAGTTTGAATGACAAAACTTTTAAATAGAATGATTAGGTCGGTTTGAAATAGATTGGAATAGAAAGGTGAACTTTGAACCAAGTAGAAATTGTAATTTTTCATGAGAATCTCACATTCTTAAAAGAATATTAATTATTTAAAAACCATATGAGATTCCTCATTTCACTCAGGATTTGTCATCAAAAAAATATTATTTTAAAGACTCATGTACAATAATTTCTTTTCCAAAACTTTTGGCTTCATGTACATTATTCACTAAAATAGGCTAAGAGTAAGTTGTAATTAGAAACAGGAAATTTAGCCAAAATTCTTCTATTGGACCATTGTTTGGTAAAAAGAGCAGTTTAATTTATTTTGTTTCATAAACTCCCTAAAGAAAAAATACATAATTGAGCAAGGACAAAGTAAAATACCTTTTTTTTTTTTTTTTTTGAACAATATTGCCAGAGTAACATGTTACTATTATTGTTTACATCAATTTTGGCGGTGATAATTTTTTTCTTTTATTAATTTCATAGTCAACATTGATCTTATTTGATAGATCTTGATAAGAGGATTATAAAAATATTAATTTTATTAAAAACTGACATTTACAGCAAAAGTTATATTATTTTAAAATTAAATATTTCGATAATAGTGGTATGTGTTGGACTTTTCAAGAATTTTTTTTTTTTTTTTTGTGTTTATCCTTAATACATTAAGGTCATGTTTGATTCACAAGACTAATAGTGAAGTATTAATAATCCTATTAAATTAGTGTAGTATTCACTATCTAATTGGATTAATATCCATTGGATTAATAATCTCACCCTTACCCCATTACTAATAATCCTACAAAATTGTTGGATTAATATCAAAATATTAAAACAAACATAGGATAATTGGGCCTACGGATTAATAATCTCAATTCCATACTCCAATCTACCCAATCAAATATGCCCTAAAGATTTATTATGAAAGGATTTTGACTAAATTCTTCATTAAAAATAGGCTATCAGTAATGAAAATCCTCTTTTCGCTAAGGATTTTTGTTACCCAAATATAATTTTAAAGACTCATGTACAATAGCTTCTTTTCCAAAGCTTTTGGATTCGTGTACCTCGTTCACCAAATACAGGCCACGAGTAAGCTGTAATTAATTTAAAAACAAGCTATGAGTAAGTTATAATAAAAAGCTTGTTCGCTAAAAATAGATTTTATGTACAGCTTTTCAGTTCATGTACCTTCTTCTCCAAACCGGGTTAAATTGCAATTAACCCATTTCTAACCAGGCTTTAGTTATTGGTTACACTTTTTGTTGGTGGGAGTGGGGTGCAAACCACTGTTGGTGATTTACAAAGAGAGGCTTAAAAACGAACCAAACTGAAAAAAACTCACTGAAATATATTCTGAAAATTTCTGAAAAAATTACACAAGCACTCTCTTTTCTTTTCTTTTCTTTTCTCCCACACATCTAACTCTCATAATACAATGGCTATTTATAGATAGCCTAGACAACAACAATACAATGTGAAACCATAGTGTGAACGCCAACAATTTTGGCAGCCATTGTTGATCATTGAAGAAACATGTGTTCAACATGGTTGCTGCTTCCAACTTCAAACATGGTGGCTGGTTGGCTACCTACCACCTACCATGGCTCAAGCTTATTTTCAACATCCCCCTTAAGCTTGATTCTCCATGCTGCTTCATCCCGAGCATTATCTTCATTCTATTGAATAGATCATTTTTCAACGGCTTCGTGAAAATATCTGCAAGCTGATCTTGGGATTTGCAAGGCAATAATTCTACCTCTTTATTTTTTACATGCTCTCGGATGAAATGATAGCGAGTGTCAATATGCTTACTTCTTTCATGATAAACTGAGTTCTTTGCCAATGCAATTGCTGAACGATTATCAACATAGATCTCAGTGGGTTTCTTGTGGAAATCTCAATGCTTCAGCATGTTCCGTAACCATATTGCATGACACACAGCTGAGTTGGCTGCAACATACTCAGCTTCGCAAGTCGATAATGTCACAATGGCTTGCTTCTTGGATGACCATGTGAAGGCTGTATCTCCCATAAAGAAAGTAAATCCCGTAGTACTTTTTCGTTCATCCAAGTCACGTCCCCAGTCGCTATCTGAGTAGCCAACAAGACTGAAATTATCAGTTGATTTATTGAATAAACCATCATTGACTGTACCTTTGATGTAGCGAGAGAATCCTCTTTGCTGCATAAAGGGTGACTGATCTGGTGTTTCCATATATTTGCTAATCAGTCCTACTCCATAGAGTATGTCTGGCCTGGTGCAAGTAAGTAAGATAGCGAAGACTTCCAACTAGGCTCTTGAAATAAGTTGGATCTACAATCACCTGTCTTCGTACCTTTTCTGAGCTCCACTCCACTGTCTACAGGAGTGTTCACTGGATTGCAATTTCCATTCCATATCTCTTGAGAATTTCCTTGGCATAACCACTTTGGGAAATAAAATCCCATCTTTTCTTGTGCCACTTCAATGCCGAGAAAATGAGCCATCAATCCAATATCTGTCATTTTCAAATTCTTGGACCATGCTTCTTTTAAAGTCTTTGAACATGGCTGGATTGTTTCCGGTGAAGATTAGATCATCAACATAAAGACAAGCAAGCAACATGCTTCCATCAGCTTCCTTCTTCAAATATAGTGCGTACTCATATGGACATTTTTCAAAACCATTGTCATGAAAATACTGATCAATTCTAGTATTCCATGCACACGGAGCTTGCTTCAATCATAAAGTGCTTTCTTCAATTTGTACACTTTGTCTTCATGCCTATTCTGAACATACCCCGAAGGTTGTTCAATATAGATTTCTTCTTCAAGGAAACCATTAAGAAATGCAGATTTCACATCAAGTTGATAAATCTGCCACTTGTGCTGGGCAGCCAAAGAAATCATTAGCCTGATAGTCTCCAATCGGGCAACTGGAGCAAACACCTCTCCATAGTCAATTCCAGCTCTCTGCTGTAACCTTTTGCTACTAACCTTGCCTTGTAGCGTTGCACTTCGCCTTGTGCATTCCTCTTTGTCTTGTATACCCATTTCACTCCAATGGGTTTGTGCCCCTCTGGTAGACTGGTAAGCTTCCATGTGTCATTTTTCTCAATGGCATGAATTTCTTCATCCATTGCTTTCTTCCATTTATCTTCCTGGATGGCTTCTGAGAAGGTAAGTGGATCACTATCTGCGAGTAGACAGTATAGATTCAGATCTACTTCTTCTGTAGCTTCATATATCTCCTGCAAATTTCTCATTGGTCCTTGGTTGTTTGAAAAAACTATCATCTGATGAAGCTGATGATGATGATGATGCAGCACTTCTGTGAGAAGCTGGCGATCTAGGTGCAGGAATTCTATGTGGAGGAGTTTGTGGCTCATCTTGAACTTCTCTTGTGATTTCAACAGGATCTTTTGATGTTTCATCTTCAAGAATGAGTTCTGCATCTTTGACAACTTCATCTTGATTCCAGTTCCAAGCTTCTTCTTCTTCAAATATCACATCTCTACTCATGATCACCTTTTTGGTAATGGGATTATATAACTTGTATCCCATTGTTCTATCTCCATATCCGACAAGGATACATTTTTCTCCCTTATCATCGAGCTTGGTTCTTCTTGCTTCTGGAATCTTGGTGTACGCAACACACCCAAATATTCTGAGATGATTGACACTTGGCTTATGTGAACTCCAAGCTTCTTCTGGAGTCATAGAATGAAGGCTCCTGGTTGGGCATCTATTTAGTAGATACACAGCACATGATACAGCTTCAGCCCAAAATTGCTTAGGCATTTCCTTTCCTTTCAACATGCTCCTTGCCATATCTAAGATTGTGCGATTCTTCCTTTCAGCAACACCATTCAGCTGTGGCGTATAGGATGGTGTTGTTTGATGCTTGATTCCCTGCTCTTTGCAATACTTCTCAAAAGCATCTGATGTATATTCTTCACCTTGATCTGATCGCAATGTCTTGATGTAGTAGCCGCTTGCTTTTCTACAAAAGCTTTGAATTCTTTGAAGATGCTGAACACCTCTGACTTTCTTTTAAGAAAGTACACCATGTCTTCCGGCTATAATCATCAATGAAGTGAGAAAATATCTATTCTGTCCATTTGACATCGGCTTCAATGGACCACACACATCAGTGTGCACTAGCTCCAGCGGCTTTGTTGCTCTCCACTTCACTTCTTTGGCAAAGCTAGTTCTGTGATGCTTGCCAAGAATGCAGCTTTCACAAACTTCATTAGTATGAGCAATATGAGGTAACCCTTTCACCATATTCTTGCTTGACAACAGCTTAAAGCTTCTAAAGTTGAGATGTCCAAACCTCAAATGCCATAGCCAGTCTTTGTCTTTGATGATGGCATTTAAACACTTCGCAGCATCATGTTGGATGTTTAATGCAAACATCCGATTCTTGGACATTCTCACCCGAGCAATCAAATTACCACGATTGTCTTTGATGGTAAGATGACAATCTTTCATGCTGATGTCGTATCCTTTCTCTAGGAGTTGTCCCATACTCAAAATGTTGTTCTTCATGGCAGGAACATAATAAACATTGGAGATATAATCATGATCTCCATTTTTGAGCTTGATCAGAATATTACCTCTTCCTTTCACTGGAGTCTTTGAAGAATCACCAAATGAGACTTGTGCTTGTACAGTCTCGTCAAGCTCAACGAAACAGCTCTCTTTTACCACACATGTGATTACTGGCTCCCGATCTAGATACCAAACATTGTTTTGGTTTTCAGTGTCTCCATGGTGAACAAACAGGACTGTAGGTCCAACTTTGTTTGTTTCCTGCTCGGCAAAATTTGCTTGCTCGCCGGCTTCTGTTGTTGCTCTACTTCGGCATTCATTGCTGTAATGCCCGAACTTGTGGCAATGGTAACACTGAACATTCCTTTTGTCAAAACCTGGTCGGTTGTTGTAACCACCCTCCTCTAACCGCTTGCTCTTCCTCTTGGAGCAAAGTGTGGTTGACTTCTTCCTCCTCTAGCTGGACTTCTTCCACCTCTTCCTCGAAAACCAAAACTTTGGTTATTGTAACCACGGCCTCTTCCTTGGCTTCTTTGTGATGTCCCCCCTTGCTCGTTTCTGTCATCTCTGAAAGAAAGCTTTGATTGAAGAGCTTGCTCTAGAGAATTTGAGGAAGTCTTCTTGTTGATCATTTGTTCATGAATCTCAAGTGTGCCCATCAACTCATCGGTGGTCATGGCACTGAGATCTTTAGACTCTTCTATTTGCTACAACACGTGCTCGAACTTGGAACTGAGTGATCGGAGAATCTTCTCTATCATTTGAAGAGATTCCATCTTCTCTCCATATCTTCTCATCTGATTAACAATGGTCAATGTTCTGTTAAAGTACTCAGAAATTGACTCATTCTCATTCATGTGCAACATCTCGAATTCGCCACGTAACACCTGTAGTCAAACTCTGATCGTCTTCTCAATTCCACGGTGTGAATTTCGAAGAATACTCCATGCCTGTTTAGAAGTTGTTGCTGCTGAAATCTTCTCAAAACTTGATTCATCAATGCCTTGATAGAGTAGATACAAGACCTTTTTATCTCTTCTCCTTGAATCTTTTAATGCCGTCTTCTGAGTATCATTTAAAGTTCCTTCATCTGCGAGAGTAGCTGGCTCGTCATATCCTCGATCCACTAACTCCCACAAATCTTGTGAGGCTAGTAGAACTTGATTTGAATACTCCAATTTTCATAGTTCTCCTTGCTGAGTTTTGGAAACTGGGGTGGGCTGAAAGAAATTGTTTGTGTTGGCCATTGGTTGTCTTTAACAATCTGCAAATTTTCAGAATAGAATTTTCAAATTCTGACCGTACAGATGTGTCCGGAAACTCCAAATAGTTGGAAAGCACTATTGGATCACCCGAACAGACTCCGAATGACTCAGATCGAGCCAAAACAAGTTGAACGGCTCAGATCTGCAGATACAACTTAGCCGCGGCACACTGGATTATTGTTCCGTGCGCTGATGTCAGCGGCTGAGTCAACGGCTCAGTCAAACGCGGCTTGGCTCGGTCAGAGGCAGCTCAGTCAGCGGCTTGACGGCTCTGGTCAGCGGCTCGGTGGCTCGGCTTGTCGACTAGAGTCAACGGCTTGGTCAACGGAGGCTCGGCTTGTGGCTAGGTTCGGATGACGTCATCGGATGACGTCAGACTCTGGTGCACGCGTGTGGCGCGTGTTGGTTTGAGTTCACGCGTGTCTTCCTCTGGCAGCGCGTGGGGCGCGTGCGGGGCCGTCCGATCTTCGTTTTTGACGCGGTTTTCACGGTTGTGCTCGTCTCGTCGAGACCTTCAATCTGATGTGATCAAAAATGGATTTGGACCACTTTGATTTCTGGACAATTTTCACAGAACACTCTGTTCTTGACAGTTTTGCAGAATTTCTGTAAATTCGAGCTACCTTCGGGCTCTGATACCACTGTTGGTGGGAGTGGGGTGCAAACCACTGTTGGTGATTTACAAAGAGAGGCTTAAAAACAAACCAAACTGAAAATAAACTCACTGAAATATATTCTGAAAATTTCTGAAAAATTACACAGCACTCTCTTTTTCTTTTCTTTTCTTTTCTCCCACACATCTAACTCTCATAATACAATGGCTATTTATAGATAGCCTAGACAACAACAATACAATGTGAAACCATAGTGTGAACGCCAAACAATTTTGGCAGCCATTGTTGATCATTGAAGAAAACATGTGTTCAAACATGGTTGCTGCTTCCACTTCAAACATGGTGGCTGGTTGGCTACCTACCACCTACCATGGCTCAAGCTTATTTCAACATTTATAGCATTTTTTCTTTTTTTGACAAGTGACTTGTTGGTACTGTAACTAGATGAAATTATATACCATAAATTACACCAACTCCTTGAAATTTGGTAAAAATATAACAAGCTTTATAATTTTTTCATAATTACAACGATCTCTTTTTTAGTATTAAAAGGATCAAAACTAATATAAATGGTGTAAAGATACAAAGATATGCAGAAATATTTTACTGTAACAAATATGATAATACTATGTTTTCATCAATATAACTAACGAATTACTAACAAAAAATAAAAACAAATTTAACTAAAAAAAGAAAAAAAGTTCACAAAGGCAAAAAAAATTAAAAATATACTAATTCAAACACCTGTATTATCAAATCCGAAATGAAAGGTTAATTACACCATGACCTCTTCAAATATTAACAAATATTAGTTTACCCCCTCAATAAAGTAAATTATAAAAAATAACATACCCACCTAACTCACTTGCCAAGTTAGCATGACATTACTTTTATTATTATTTTATTTTTAGCACATATCTGTTTTTTAATGGTCAGTTTACACAAACATTAAAGTAAATTACATAAAAATAACATACCCACCTAACACGCTTGCCAAGTTGGCCATGACAATACATTTATTATTTTCTTTTTTTTAGCAAATATTGCTTTTTAGATGGACGAGTTGGGACTGCCATCTTTCAAATAGAGAAGATGAAAGTCAAATAGTAAAAAAACATCAAAGGGGGGCTACGTTACATAGAAAAAATATATCTAATATATATGTGTGGGGAAAGTCTACAATGTACACCTTCTAAAAGGACATATGATAAGTACTTATTGTGTGGTCTATATCGTGCCACATCCATAAAAAGTGACTTGTTTAAACCGGTCCTCTATAACAAATTACATTGAAAACAAATTACAATGATCATAACAATGTCATAATATTCACCAAGGTGTCATAACAAATACTATCAATCATAACAATATGACAACGATTCATAACAAATGTGGTTATTTCTTACAAATTATCATAACATTTGAATCGTAACATTTTTTTATTATGATTCACCATAACAAATCAGAACTTTTGGTAGCACAAATCATAACTTTTATTAATGAACCATAACCATAATTTTTTTTCCTCAAAATTATAATAACATTAACAAAATATCATAACTTTTACTAATGAATCATAATATTGCACATTGTTTGTAATTTTCCAGGTATAGCCCATTGGACATACCACCATTGTAATAATTCTATCCATATCTTCCAAATCCCAAGGAAAAGCAAGAACAAATGACTGACCTGAGTGAGTTTCAAAAAAGTGCACACGTCGTTGTTGATATTGCTACTTACGGCACCAATCCTTTATAAATAAAGTTTCACTCTCCCTTTCCATATCAGCAATTTTCAATCTCCCTTTCAAATAGAGAAGATGAAAATCAAATAGTAAAGAAACAGCCAAGGGGTGCAACGTTACATAGAAAAAATATATCGAATATATATATGTGTGGGGAAAGTCTACAATGTCCACCATCTAAAAGGACATATGATATATACTTATAGTGTGGTCTATATCGTGCCATATCATAAAAAGTGACTTGTTAAACCGGTCCTATAACAAATTACATGAAAACAATATTACAATGAATCATAACAATGTCATAATATTCACCAAGGTGTCATAACAAAGACACTATCAGTCATAACAATATGATAACGATTCATAACAAATGTAGTTATTTCTTACAATCATAACATTTGAATCGTAACATTTTTTTATTATGATTCACCATAACAAATCAGAACTTTTAGTAGCACAAATCATAACTTTTATTAATGAACCATAACCATAATTTTTTTTCCTCACAATTATAATAACATTAACAAAATATCATAACTTTTACTAATGAATCATAATATTGCACATTGTTTGTAATTTTCCCAAGGGTAGCCCATTGGACATATCACCATTGTAATAATTATGTCCATATCTTCCAAATCTCAAGGAAAAGCAAGAACAAATGACTGACCTAAGTGAGTTTCCCAAAAGGTTCACACGTCGTTGTTGATATTGCTACGTCATGCACCAATCCTCATATAATAAAGTTTCACTCTACCTTTCCATATCAGCAATTTCAATCTCCCTTTCTCAAGATAGAGAAGATGAAAGTCAAATAGTAAAGAACAGCCAAGGGGTTGCAACGTTACATAGAAAAAAATATATATAATATATATATATATATATATATATATGTGTGGGGAAAGTCTACAATGTCCACCACCTAAAAGGACATATGATATATCTTATAGTGTGGTCTATATCGTGCCACATCACAAAAAGTGACTTGTTAAACCAGTCCTCTAACAAGTTACACGAAAACAATACTACAATAAATCACAACAATGTCATAATATTCACCAAGGTGTCATAATAAAGACACTATCAATCATAACAATATCAAAACGATTCATAACAAATGTAGTTATTTCTTACAAATTATCATAACATTTGAATCGTAACATTTTTTTATTATGAGAACAAATCATAACTTTTGGTAGCACAAATCATAACTTTTACTAATGAACCATAACCATAACCATAACCTTTTTCCTCACAATTATAATAACATTAACAAAATATCATAACTTTTACTAATGAATCATAATATTGCACATTGTTTGTAATTTTGCAGCTGTAGCCCATTGGACATACCACCATTGTAATAATTTTGTCCATATCTTCCAAATCCCATGGTAAACAAAAATAAATGACTGACCAAAGTGAGTTTCGCAGAAAGTGCACACGTCGTTGTTGATATTGCTACTTAATACACAAATCCTTTATAAATAAAGTTTCACTCTCCCTTTCCATATCAGTAGTTTTCACTCTCCCTTCGAAATAGAGAAGATGAAAGTCAAATAGTAAAGAAACAGCCAAGGGGGGCCACGTTACATATGATAAATATATCTAATATATATGTGTGTGGGGAAGTCTACAATGTGCACCTTCCAAAAGGACATATGATATATACTTATAGTGTGGTCTATATCGTGCCACATCATAAAAAGTGACTTACCGGTCCTCTAACAAGTTACATAAAAAAAATACTACAATGAATCATAACAATGTCATAATATTCACCAAGTTGTCATAATAAAGACACTATCAATCATAACAATATGACAACGATTCATAACAAATGTAGTTATTTCTTACAGATTATCATAACATTTGAATCGTAACATTTTTTTATTATGATTCACCATAAAAAATCATAACTTTTGGTAGCAATAATCATAATTTTTACTAATGAACCATAACCATAACTTTTTTCCTCACAATTATAATAACATTAACAAAATATCATAACTTTTACTAATGAATCATAATATTGCACATTGTTTGTAATTTTGCAGCTGTAGCCCATTGGACATACCACCATTGTAATAATTCTGTCCATCTCATCCAAATCCCACAGAAAAGTAAGAATAAATGACTGACCTAAGTGAGTTTCGCAGAAGGTGCACACGTCGTTGTTGATATTGCTACTTAATGAACCAATCCTTATAAATAAAGTTTCTCTCTCCCTTTCCATATCAGCAGTTGTCAATCCCTTTCCATATCAGCGGTTTTCACTCTCCCTTTCAAATAGAGAAGATGAAAGTCAAATAGTAAAGAAACAGCCAAGGGGGGCCACATTACAAAAAAAAAAATATATCTAATATATATATGTGTGGGGAAAGTCTACAATGTGCACCTTCTAAAATGACATATGATATATACTTATAGTGTGGTCTATATCATGCCACATCAAAAAAAGTGACTTGTTAAGCCGGTCCTCTAACAAGTTACATGAAAACAATACTACAATGAATCATAACAATGTCATAATTAACCAAGGTGTCATAACAAAGACACTATCGATCATAACAATATGACAACATTCATAGCAAATGTAGTTATTTCTTACAAATTATATAACATTTGAATCGTAAAACATTTTTTGTTATGATTCACCATAACAAATCATAATTTGGTTAGCACAATCATAACTTTACTAATGAACCATAACCATAACTTTTTTCCTGACAATTATAATCATTAACAAAATATCATAACTTTTACTAACGAATCATAATATTGCACATTGTTTGTAATTTTGCAGCTGTAGCCCATTGGAGATACCACCATTGCAATAATTTTGTCCATATCTTCCAAATCCCACGGAAAAGCAACAATAAATGACTGACCTGAGAGAGTTTCGCAGAAGGTGCACACGTCGTTGTTGATATTGCTACTTAATGCACCAATCCTTTATAAATAAAGTTTCACTCTCCCTTTCCATATCAGCAGTTTTCACTCTCCCTTTCAAATAGAGAAGATGAAAGTCAAATAGTAAATAAACAGCCAAGGGGGGCCACGTTACATAGGAGAAATATATCTAATATATATGTGTGTGGGGAAGTCTACAATGTGCACATTCTAAAAGGACATATGATATATACATATTATGTGATCTAGATCGTGCCACATCGTAAAAAATGACTTGTTAAACCGGTCATCCAACAAATTACATGAAAGCAATACTACAATGAATCATAACAATGTCATAATATATCGCCAGCTGTCATAACAAAGACATTATCAATCATAATAATATGACAACGATTCATAACAAATGTAGTTATTTCTTACAAATTATAATAACATTTGAATCGTAACATTTTTTTATTATGATTCACCAAAACAAATCATAACTTTTGGTAGCACAAATCATAACTTTTACTAATGAACCACAACCATAACTTTTTTTCTCACAAATATAATAACATTAAAAAAATATCATAACTTTTACTAATGAATCATAATATTGCACATTGTTTGTAATTTTGCAGCTGTTGCCCAATGGACATACCACCATTGTAATCATTCTGTCCATATCTTCCAAATCCCACGGAAAAGCACGAATAAATGACTGACCAGAGTGAGTTTCGCAGAAGGTGCACACTTGTTGTTGATATTGCCACTTAATGAACCAATCTTTACAAATAAAGTTTCACTCTCCCTTTCTATATCAGCAGTTTTCACTCTCCCTTTCAAATAGAGAAGATGAAAGTCAAATAGTAAAGAAACACAAAAGGGGGCCACGTTACATAGAAAAAATATATCTAATATATATATAGTGTGGAAAGTCTACAATGTGCACCTTTTAAAAGGACATATGATATATACTTATTGTGTGGTCTATATCGTGCCACATCAAAAAAAGTGACTTGTTAAACCGGTCCTCAACAAGTTACACGAAAACAATACTACCATGAATCATAACAATGTCATAATATTCACCAAGGTGTCATAACAAAGAACTATCAATCATAACAATATGACAACGATTCATAACAAATGTAGTTATTTCTTACAAATTATCATAACATTTGAATCGTAACATTTTTTTATTATGATTCACCATAACAAATCATAACTTTTGGTAGCACAAATCATAACTTTTACTACTGAACCATAACCATAACTTTTTTCGTCACAATTATATTGACATTAATAAAATATAATAACTTTTACTAACGAATCATAATATTCCACATTGTTTGTAATTTTGCAGCTGTAGCCCATTGGACATACCACCATTGTAATAATTCTGTCCATATCTTCCAAATCCCACGGAAAAGCAAGAATAAATGACTGACCTGAGTGAGTTTCGCAGAAGGTGCACACGTCGTTGTTGATATTGCTACTTAATGCACCAATCCTTTATAAATTAAGTTTCACTCTCCCTTTCCATATCAGCAGTTTTCACTCTCCCTTTCATAGAGAAGATGAAAGTCAAATAGTAAAAACAGCCAAGGGGGCCACGTTACATAGGAGAAATATATCTAATATATCTGTGTGTGGGGAAGTCTACAATGTGCACATTCTAAAAGGACATATGATATATACATATTGTGTGATCTAGATCGTGCCACATCGTAAAAAGTGACTTGTTAAACCGGTCATCTAACAAGTTACATGAAAACAATACTACAATGAATCATAACAATGTCATAATATTCACCAAGCTGTCATAACAAAGACATTATCAATCATAATAATATGACAACGATTCATAACAAATGTAGTTATTTCTTACAAATTATAATAACATTTGAATCGTAACATTTTTTTATTATGATTCACCAAAACAAATCATAACTTTTGGTAGCACAAATCATAACTTTTACTAATGAACCACAACCATAACTTTTTTCCTCACAATTATAATAACATTAACAAAATATCATAACTTTTACTAATGAATCATAATATTGCACATTGTTTGTAATTTTGCAGCTGTAGCCCATTGGACATACCACCATTGTAATAATTCTGTCCATATCTTCCAAATCCCACGGAAAAGCACGAATAAATGACTGACCAGAGTGAGTTTCGCAGAAGGTGCACACGTCGTTGTTGATATTGCCACTTAATGAACCAATCTTTACAAATAAAGTTTCACTCTCCCTTTCTATATCAGCAGTTTTCACTCTCCCTTTCAAATAGAGAAGATGAAAGTCAAATAGTAAAGAAACACAAAAGGGGGGCCACGTTACATAGAAAAAATATATCTAATATATATATATATATATGTGTGGGGAAAGTCTACAATGTGCACCTTTTAAAAGGACATATGATATATACTTATTGTGTGGTCTATATCGTGCCACATCAAAAAAAGTGACTTGTTAAACCGGTCCTCTAACAAGTTACACGAAAACAATACTACCATGAATAAACAATGTCATAATATTCACCAAGGTGTCATAACAAAGACACTATCAATCATAACAATATGACAACGATTCATAACAAATGTAGTTATTTCTTACAAATTATCATAACATTTGAATCGTAACATTTTTTATTATGATTCACCATAACAAATCATAATTTTTGGTAGCACAAATCATAACTTTTACTACTGAACCACAACCATAACTTTTTTCGTCACAATTATATTGACATTAAAAAATATCATAACTTTTACTAAGGAATCATAATATTGCACATTGTTTGTAATTTTGCAGCTGTAGCCCATTGGACATACCACCATTGTAATAATTTGTCCATATATTCCAAATCCCACGGAAAGCAAAATAAATGACTGACCAGAGTGAGTTTCGCAGAAGGTGCACACGTCGTTGTTGATATTGCTACTTAATGCACCAATCCTTTATAAATAAAGTTTCATCTCCCTTTCATATCAGTAGTTTTCACTCTCCCTTTCAAATAGAGAAGATGAAAGTCAAATAGTAAATAAACACAAGGGGGCCACGTTACATAGGAAGAAATATATCTAATATATTGTGTGGGGAAGTCTACAATGTGCACATTCTAAAAGGACATAGATATATACATATTATGTGATCTAGATCGTGCCACATCGTAAAAAGTGACTTGTTAAACCGGTCATCTAACAAGTTACATGAAAACAATACTACAATGAATCATAACAATGTCATAATATTCACCAAGCTGTCATAACAAAGACATTATCAATCATAATAATATGACAACGATTCAAACAAATGTAGTTATTTCTTACAAATTATAATAACATTTGAATCGTAACATTTTTTTTATGATTCACCAAACAAATCATAACTTTTGGTAGCACAAATCATAACTTTTACTAATGAACCACAACCATAACTTTTTTCCCACAATTATAATAACATTAACAAATATCATAACTTTTACTAATGAATCATAATATTGCACATTGTTTGTAATTTTGCAGCTGTAGCCCAATGGACATACCACCATTGTATAATTGTGCCATATCTTCCAAATCCCACGGAAAAGCATGAATAAATGACTGACCAGAGTGAGTTTCGCAGAAGGTGCACACGTCGTTTGATATTGCCACTTAATGAACCAATCTTTACAAATAAAGTTTCACTCTCCCTTTCTATATCAGCAGTTTTCACTCTCCCTTTCAAATAGAGAAGATCCACGTTACATAGAAAAAATATATCTAGTATATATATATATATTTGTGTGGGGGGGGAAAGTCTACAATGTGCACCTTTTAAAAGGACATATGATATATACTTATTGTGTGGTCTATATCGTGCCACACAAAAAAAGTGACTTGTTAACCGGTCCTCTAACAAGTTACACGAAAACAATACTACCATGAATCATAACAATGTCATAATATTCACCAAGGTGTCATAACAAAGACACTATCAATCATAATATATGACAACGATTCATAACAAATGTAGTTATTTTTCTTACAAATTATCATAACATTTGAATCGTAACATTTTTTTATTATGATTCACCATAACAAATCATACTTTTACTACTGAACCATAACATAACTTTTTTCGTCACAATTATACGACATTAAAAAATATAATAACATTTACTAACGAACATTATATTCCACATTGTTTGTAATTTTGCAGCTGTAGGCCCATGGACATACCACCATTGTAATTAATTCTGTCCATATCTTCCAAATTCCCACGGAAAAAGCAAGAATAAATGACTGACCTAGTGAGTTTCGCAGAAGGTGCACACGTCGTTGTGATATTGCTACTTAATGCACCAATCCTTTATAAATTAAGTTTCACTCCCTTTCCATATCAGCAGTTTTCACTCTCCCTTTCAAATAGAGAAGATGAAAGTCAAATAGTAAATAAACAGCCAAGGGCCACGTTACATAGAAAATATATCTAATATATCTGTGTGGGGAAGTCTACAATGTGCACATTCTAAAAGGACATATGAATATACATATTGTGTGATCTAGATCGTGCCACATCGTAAAAAGTGACTTGTTAAACCGGTCATCTAACAAGTTACATGAAAAAATACTACAATGAATCATAACAATTCATAATATTCACCAAGCTGTCATAACAAAGACATATCAACATAATAATATGACAACGATTCATAACAAAATGTAGTTATTCTTACAAATTATAATAACATTTGAATCGTAACATTTTATTATGATTCACCAAAACAAATCATAACTTTTGGTAGCACAAATCATAACTTTTACTATGAACCACAACCATAACTTTTTTTCCACAATTATAATAACATTAAAAAATATCATAACTTTTACTAATGAATCATAATATTACATTGTTTGTAATTTTGCAGCTGTAGCCCATGGACATACCACCATTGTAATAATTCTGTCCATATCTTCCAAATCCCACGAAAAGCACGAATAAATGACTGACCAGAGTGAGTTTCGCAGAAGGTGCACACGTCGTTGTTGATATTGCCACTTAATGAACCAATCTTACAAATAAAGTTTCACTCTCCCTTTCTATATCAGCAGTTTTCACTCTCCCTTTCAAATAGAGAAAATGAAAGTCAATAGTAAAGAAACACAAAAGGGGCCACGTTACATAGAAAAATATATCTAATATATATATATATATATGTGTGTGGGGAAAGTCTACAATGGCACCTTTTAAAAGGACATATGATATATACTTAATGTGTGGTCTATATCACGCCACATCAAAAAAAGTGACTTGTTAAACCGGTCCTCTAACAAGTTACACGAAAACAATACTACCATGAATCATAACAATGTCATAATATTCACCAAGGTGTCATAACAAAGACACTATCAATCATAACAATATGACAACGATTCATAACAAATGTAGTTATTTTTTACAAATTCTCATAACATTTGAATCGTAACATTTTTTTATTATGATTCACCATAACAAATCATAACTTTTGGTAGCACAAATCATAACTTTTACTATTGAACCATAACCATAACTTTTTTCGTCACAATTATATTGACATTAATAAAATATAATAACTTTTACTAACGAATCATAATATTCCACAATATTTGTAATTTTGCAGCTGTAGCCCATTGGTCAAACCGCCATTGTAATAATTCTGTCCATATCTTCCAAATCCCACGAAAAAACAAGAATAAATGACTGACATGAGTGAGTTTCGCAGAAGGTGCACACGTCGTTGTTGATATTGCTACTTAATGCACCAATCCTTTATAAATAAGGTTCACTCTCCCTTTCCATATTAGCAGTTTTCACTCTCCCTTTCAAATAGAGAAGATGAAAGTCAAATAGTAAATAAACAGCCAACGGGGGCCACGTTACATAGGAAAAATATATGTAATATATCTGTGTGTGGGGAAAGTCTACAACGTGCACATTCTAAAAGGACATATGATATATACTTATTGTGTGATCTAGATCGTGCCACATCGTAAAAAGTGACTTGTTAAACCGGTCATCTAACAAGTTACATGAAAACAATACTACAATGAATCATAACAATGTCGTAATATTCACCATGCTGTCATAACAAAGACATTATCAATCATAATAATATGACAATGATTCATAACAAATGTAGTTATTTCTTACAAATTATAATAACATTTGAATCGTAACATTTTTTTATTATGATTCATCATAACAAATCATAACTTTTGGTAGCACAAATCATAACGTTTACTAATGAACCACAACCATAACTTTTTTCCTCACAATTGTAATAACATTAACAAAATATCATAACTTTTACTATTGAATCATAATATTGCACATTGTTTGTAATTTTGCAGCTGTAGCCCATTGGACAGACCACCATTGTAATAATTCTATCCATATCTTCCAAATCCCACGGAAAATCACGAATAAATGACTGACCAGAGTGAGTTTCGCAGAAGGTGCACACGTCGTTGTTGATATTGCCACTTAATGAACCAATCTTTACAAATAAAGTTTCACTCTCCCTTTCTATATCAACAGTTTTCACTCTCCCTTTCAAATAGAGAAGATGAAAGTCAAATAGTAAAGAAACACAAAAAAGGGGCACGTTACATAGAAAAAATATATCTAACATATATATACAGATATATATGTGTGGGGAAAGTCTACAATGTGCACCTTTTAAAAGGACATATGATATATACTTATTGTGTGGTCTATATCGTGCCACATCAAAAAAAGTGACTTGTTAAACCGGTCCTCTAACAAGTTACACGAAAACAATACTACCATGAATCATAACAATGTCATAATATTCACCAAGGTGTCATAACAAAGACACTATCAATCATAACAATATGACAACGATTCATAACAAATGTAGTTATTTCTTACAAATTATCATAACATTTGAATCGTAACATTTTTTTATTATGATTCACCATAACAAATCATAACTTTTGGTAGCACAAATCATAACTTTTACTACTGAACCATAACCATAACTTTTTTCGTCACAATTATATTGACATTAATAAAATATAATAACTTTTACTAACGAACATAATATTCCACATTGTTTGTAATTTTGCAGCTGTAGCCCATTGGACATACCACCATTGTAATAATTCTGTCCATATCTTCCAAATCCCACGAAAAAGCACGAATAAATGACTGACCGAGTGAGTTTCGCAGAAGGTGCACACGTCGTTTTGATATTGCTACTTAATGCACCAATCCTTTATAAATAAGTTTCACTCTCCCTTTCCATATCAGCAGTTTTCACTCTCCCTTTCAAATGGAGGAGATGAAAGTCAAATAGTAAATAAACAGCCAAGGGGGGCCACGTTACATAAGAAAATTATATCTAATATATCTGGGTGTGAAGAAAGTGTACAATGTGCACATTCTAAAAGGACATATGATATATACTTATTGTGTGATCTAGATCGTGCCACATCGTAAAAAGTGACTTGTTAAACCGATCATCTAACAGATTACATGAAAACAATACTACAATGAATCATAACAATGTCATAATATTCACCAAGCTATCATAACAAAGACATTATCAATCATAATAATATGACAACGATTCATAACAAATGTAGTTATTTCTTGCAAATTATAATAACATTTGAATCGTAACATTTTTTATTATGATTCAATAACAAATCATAACTTTTGGTAGCACAAAATATAACTTTACTAATGAATACAACCATAACTTTTTTCCTCAAATTATAATAACATTAACAAATATCATAACTTTTACTAATGAATCATAATATTGCACATTGTTTGTAATTTTGCAGCTGTAGCCCAATGGACATACCACCATTGTAATAATTGTGTCCATATCTTCCAAATCCCACGGAAAAGCACGAATAAATGACTGACCAGAGTGAGTTTCGCAGAAGGTGCACACGTCGTTGTTCATATTGCCACTTAATGAACCAATCTTTACAAATAAAGTTCACTCTCCCTTTCTATATCTGCAGTTTTCACTCTCCCTTTCAAATAGAGAAGATGAAAGTCAAATAGTAAGAAACACAAAAGGGGGCCACGTTACATAGAAAAATATATCTAATATATATATATATATATATATGTGGGGAAAGTCTACAATGTGCACCTTTTAAAAGGACATATGATATATACTTATTGTGTGGTCTATATCGTACCACATCAAAAAAGTGACTTGTTAAACCGGTCCTCTAATAAGTTACACGAAAACAATACTACCATGAATCATAACAATGTCATAATATTCACCAAGGTGTCATAACAAAAACACTATCAATCATAACAACATGACAACGATTCATAACAAATGTAGTTATTTCTTACAAATTATCATAACATTTGAATCGTAACATTTTTTTATTATGATTCACCATAACAAATCATAACTTTGGTAGCACAAATCATAACTTTTACTACTAAACCATAACCATAACTTTTTTCGTCACAATTATATGACATTAATAAAATATAATAACTTTAACTAACGAATCATAATATTCCACATTGGTTGTAATTTTGCAGCTGTAGCCCATTGGGCATACCACCATTGTAATAATTCTGTCCATATCTTCCAAATCCCACGAAAAAGCAAGAATAAATGTCTGACGTGAGTGAGTTTCGCAGAAGGTGCACATGTAGTTGTTGATATTGCTACTTAATGCACCAATCCTTTATAAATAAAGTTTCAGTCTCCCTTTCCATATCAGCAGCTTTCACTCTCCCTTTCAAATAGAGAAGATGAAAGTCAAATAGTAAATAAACCGCCAAGGGGGGCCACGTTACATAGGAAAAATATATCTAATATATCTGTGTGTGGGGAAAGTCTACAATGTGCACATTCTAAAAGGACATATGATATATACTTATTGTGTGATTTAGATCGTGCCACATCGTAAAAAGTGACTTGTTAAACCGGTCATCTAACAGGTTACATGAAAACAATACTACAATGAATCATACAATGTCATAAATATTCACCAGCTGTCATAACAAAAACATTATCAATCATAAATAAATGACAACGATTCAACAAAATGTAGTTATTCCTTACAAATTATAATAACATTTGAATCGTAACATTTTTTTTAGTATGATTCACCAAACAAACCATAACTTTTAGTAGCACAAATCATAACTTTTACTGATGAACCACAACCATAACTTTTTTCCTCACAATTATAATAACATTAAAAAATATCATAACGTTTACTAATGAATCATAAATATCACATTGTTTGTAATTTTGCAGCTGTAGCCCATTGGATACCACATTGTAATAATTCTGTCCATATCTTCCAAATCCCACGGAAAGCACGAATAAATGACTGACCAGAGAGAGTTTCGCAGAAGGTGCACACGTCGTTGTTTGTGTTGATACTTTGCAATGAACCAATCTTTTACAAATAAAGTTTCCACTCTCCCTTTCCATATCAGCAGTTTTCACTCTACCTTTCAAATAGAGAAGATGAAAGTCAAATAGTAAATAAACTGCCAAGGGGGCCACGTTACATAGGAGAAATATATCTAATATATCTGTGTGTGGGAAGTCTACAATGTGCACATTCTAAAAGGACATATGATATATACATATTGTGTGATCTAGATCGTGCCACATCGTAAAAAGTGACTTGTTAAACCGGTCATCTAACAAGTTAATGAAAAAATACTACATGAATCATAACAATGTCATAATATTCACCAAGCTGTCAAACAAAGACATTATCAATCATAATAATATGACAACGATTCATAACAAATGTAGTTATTTCTTACAAATTATAATAACATTTGAATCGTAACATTTTTTATTATGATTCACCAAAACAAATCATAACTTTTGGTAGCACAAATCATAACTTTTACTAATGAACCACAAC
Organism: Camellia japonica; assembly: GCA_030407325.1. Taxonomy (NCBI): domain Eukaryota; kingdom Viridiplantae; phylum Streptophyta; class Magnoliopsida; order Ericales; family Theaceae; genus Camellia; species Camellia japonica. The sequence continues at coordinate 18,893,361 of JAPPVO010000029.1, forward strand.
CATAACTTTTTCCTCACAATTATAATAACATTACAAAATATCATAACTTTTACTAATGAATCATAATATTGCACATTGTTTGTAATTTTGCAGCTATAGCCCAATGGACATACCACCATTGTAATAATTCTGTCCATATCTTCCAAATCCCACGGAAAAGCACGAATAAATGACTGTCCCGAGTGAGTTTCGCAGAAGGTGCACACGTCGTTGTTGATATTGCCACTTAATGAACCAATCTTTACAAATAAAGTTTCACTCTCCCTTTCTATATCAGCATTTTCACTCTCCCTTTCAAATAGAGAAGATGAAAGTCAAATAGTAAAAAACACAAAAGGGGGCCACGTTACATAGAAAAATATATCTAATATATATATATATATATGTGTGTGTGGGGAAAGTCTACAATGTGCACCTTTTAAAAGGACATATGATATATACTTATTGTGGTCTATATCGTGCCACATAAAAAAAGTGACTTGTTAAACCGGTCCTCTAACAAGTTACACGAAAACAATACTACCATGAATCATAACAATGTCATAATATTCACCAAGGTGTCATAACAAAGACACTATCAATCATAACAATATGACAACGATTCATAAAAATGTAGTTATTTCTTACAAATTATCATAACATTTGAATCGTAACATTTTTTTATTATGATTCACCATAACAAATCATAACTTTTGGTAGCACAAATCATAACTTTTACTACTGAACCATAACCATAACTTTTTTCGTCACAATTATATTGACATTAAAAATATAATAACTTTTACTAACGAATCATAATATTCCACATTGTTTGTAATTTGCAGCTGTAGCCCATTGGGCATACCACCATTGTAATAATTCTGTCCATATCTTCCAAATCCCACGGAAAAGCAAGAATAGATGACTGACCTGTGTGAGTTTCGCAGAAGGTGCACACGTCGTTGTTGATATTGCTACTTAATGCACCAATCCTTTATAAATTAAGTTTCACTCTCCCTTTCCATATCAGCAGTTTTCACTCTCCCTTTCAAATAGAGAAGATGAAAGTCAAATAGTAAATAAACAGGCAAGGGGGGCCACGTTAGCTAGGAGAAATATATCTAATATATCTGTGTGTGGGAAAGTCTACAGTGTGCACATTTTAAAAGGACATATGATATATACATATTGTGTGATCTAGATTGTGCCACATCGTAAAAAGTGACTTGTTAAACCGGTCATCTAACAAGTTACATGAAAACAATACTACATGAATCATAACAATGTCATAATATTCACCAAGCTGTCATAACAAAGACATTATCAATCATAATAATATGACAACGATTCATAACAAATGTAGTTATTTCTTACAAATTATAATAACATTTGAATCGTAACATTTTTTTATTATGATTCACCAAAAAATCATAACTTTTGGTAGCACAAATCATAACTTTTACTAATGAACCACAACCATAACTTTTTTCCTCACAATTATAATAACATTAACAAAATATCATAACTTTTACTAATGAATCATAATATTGCACATTGTTTGTAATTTTGCAGCTGTAGCCCAATGGACATACCACCATTGTAATAATTCTGTCCATATCTTCCAAATCCCACGGAAAAGCACGAATAAATGACTGACCAGAGTGAGTTTCGCAGAAGGTGCACACGTCGTTGTTGATATTGCCACTTAATGAACCAATCTTTACAAATAAAGTTTCACTCTCCCTTTCTATATCAGCAGTTTTCACTCTCCCTTTCAAATAGAGAAGATGAAAGTCAAATAGTAAATAAACACAAAAGGGTGGCCACGTTACATAGAAAAATATATCTAATATATATATATATAATATATATGTGTGGGGAAAGTCTACAATGTGCACATTTCAAAAGGACATATGATATATACTTATTGTGTGTCTATATCGTGCCACATCAAAAAAAGTGACTTGTTAAACCGGTCCTCTAACAAGTTACACGAAAACAATACTACCCTGAATCATAACAATGTCATAATATTCACCAAGGTGTCATAACAAAGACACCATCAATCATAACAATATGACAACGATTCATAACAAATGTAGTTATTTCTTACAAATTATCATAACATTTGAATCGTAACATTTTTTATTTTGATTCACCATAACAAAATCATAACTTTTGGTAGCACAAATTATAGCGATCCCGGTTTTCCCTTCATTGTTTAATTGTATTCGGACTCGGTTCCGTGGATGTGTTGTTGTTTTTTTCCCGTTTCCGTCCTTTACTCTTTATATATGAGTCTTGGGCCGTATTGGGCAGGTTTGAAACCATGTTTGGAAACCAAGGGTTGATGTCATTTAATTCCAACTAGTGTCTATTAAATTTTCATAATGGTTTATTCAATTCCAATTAGTGATCCATTCATATTCCATTAGTGGGATTTTATGACAAACTTGTCCATTCATATTTCTAACTAGTGTTCATTTAATTCTAGTTAGTGTTCATTTAATTCTAACTTGTCCTTTCATTTTCCAATTAATGGGCTTTAATAACAACCTTTCAATATCACTTGTTCATCTCCCTTTTGATTTCAAAACCCTAGAACCATCTTCTCTCTCTCCCTACACAGCTTCTCTCTAGGTTTTCATCTCCCTCTAGTGTAAATCTATACTAAGTCCTTTGTAAGAAAGGTAGAGTGGGTTGAGGGCTTCATTTTAATCTGAAAGTTTGGCGATTTGGAGCACTTTGGCTTTTGGCCTTCATCTTCTCCATTTGGTCTCTCCATTTGAGGTAGGGATTTCCTTGTTCTTTTTCAATACTCCGTCTATAGATAGACATGTGGTAGTTTTGTATTGCATGAAAATCATATCCGTGTTGGATTTGTTTGAAAATCATGAGGGGAACTTAGGGTTGGTTGTTTGAGAATGGTTTTGTTATCATTGACTGTGGTTTGGACTAATTGGAGAGTAAAATTAGCATATTAATTTGAAAGAAGAGAAAGCCCTAAATTATATTTTGATTTGGTAAAATAAAAAGGGTTTATGGTTGAACAATGTTGGTAAATTTCTATTGTTAATATGAGTTGTGTAGAAGGTGTTAACAGTTAAGGGATTAATTATGGTATTGGGGTTTTTTGAAATGAACGTATTGAATCAAGTTGGGTTATGGCTTATTATCCATGGAATTGATTTTGTAAAATGAAGAGAATGTAATTGGTTTTGTGAAAAGGGAAAAGTGTTTTCGGAATAAGTGATGGAACATGTTGACTTAAGAAAATTATGAAAGTTGATCTTGAAATGGTAAATGAAATGTTAACTCTATGTGAGTCTCGGAAAATAAATTTGAGAATTGAACTATTGTATCATGAGTGTTGAATACACACATTTGGGGGTTTTATCCTTACCTATCGTGCTAGTGTCGTTGTTGGTTTAAGGGTTGCTTGAGAGTTGAGTCTCTTTTATTAGGTGTACTGAATACATGCATCTAGAGGTTTTGTCCTTGGTCATCGGTGGAGGATGACATTGTTGTGTTGAATTGTGATATATGCGTTACACTTGTGTTGGTTAAACATTATTGAATAGTTTATGTGTATGTATTACACTTGTTATTATGCTTTGTTGTATTGAGGAATTTGTACATGATAATCGCTTATATACATTGTTTTGTGTGGGAGGAGATAGGGGATGTACTCCACGGTTTAGGGAAAGATAGGGGATGGACCTCTAAACCGGATTTTGTTTGGGAGGAGATAGGGGATGGACTCCATGATACAGCACTAAAATGTGTATCATTTGTGAAGTATAGAAGTGTTTTTGTTTGACATTGATACAGCACTAAAATGTGTATCATTTGTGAAGTATAGAAGTGTTTTTGTTTTGATATTGATACAGCACTAAAATGTGTATCATTTGTGAAGTATGGAAGTGTTTTTGTCTAAGATTGATACAGTACTAAAATGTGTATCTATTATGAGGTATGAAATGTTTAAAATGAGTTATTATCTCGCTTATCACTTTGGCATATCCTTAGCTTACTGTGCATATAGCCGGTAGAGCAGAGTCTTAATTGTTATCGTCAGTGCATCTGAGTATGTTATGGGTTGCGATGGTTACAGTTTTGAAAGGCCGAGCTGCCTCATTTGTGGATTATATACATGATTGATGATTTGTTATTTCCCTTTTATTTAAGGCATGCATGTATTGATATGAATGTATTGGGAACAAACCAAAATGCCATTTTGAGATTTTGGAAAGTGTGAAGGAAAATGGGGTATTTGTGAACATGTTTTCAAAAAGGGTCATTTTGTTGTAAGTACGGAAAATGGGGGAAGAGTAATGGGCTTGGTGAAATTGTTTTTTTTTCTAAAACTGTTATAGTCATGAAGTTTGAAAAAATGGGTAATGAAAAGGAAAGAAAGGTGAACCGCTTATAGCGTTGAATGAAATGGCTGTTTCGAGAAAAGTTCATACTTATGTATATTTTGTATAAACTGCCACATTACTATTTCTAGTTGAGATTGAACATTCATGATCATAGCTATCTGTAAGTTGTTATTGTTGAGGATCATGTTGAGATCCCTACTGGACTATATGTTCATCCCACGTTGTTGAATCTTTTTCAGGTGATAGCCAGGATGTGCTACAAGGTTTTTGGATCTTCTTATTTGTTGGCCACGGGCCTCTTTTGTGTTGGCGGAATGCCATTTATGTAAAAGGGTTATACCCTTCTTCTTGACTTTTTAATGATGTAAGCCCAAGGGCAATTTATTTAGTGTACTCATGTTGTATTTACTTGCATACGAATGAGAGCAATGTTATTCACTTCTACGAGTTGAATATACGAGTTTATTTCTGCATGTTATCTCTGAAATGGAATTAAGTAAATGAAATTGGTAATACTTCGAGTAATACAAAGTGGGGCGTGACACAAATCATAACTTTTACTATTAAACCATAACCATGACTTTTTTCGTCACAATTATATTGGCATTAATAAAATATAATAACTTTTACTAACGAATCATAATATTCCACATTGTTTGTAACTTTGCAGCTGTAGCCCATTGGGCATACCACCATTGTAATAATTCTGTCCATATCCTCCAAATCCCACGGAAAAGCAAGAATAAATGACTGACCTGAGGGAGTTTCGCAGAAGCTGCACACGTCGTTGGTGATATTGCTACTTAATGCACCAATCCTTTATAAATAAAGTTTCACTCTCCCTTTCCATATCAGCAGTTTTCACTCTCCCTTTCAAATAGAGAAGATGAAAGTCAAATAGTAAATAAACAGCCAATGGGGGCCACGTTACAAAGGAAAAATATATCTAATATATCTGTGTGTGGGGAAAGTCTACAATGTGCACATTCTAAAAGGACATATGATATATACTTATTGTGTGATCTAGATCGTGCCACATCGTAAAAAATGACTTGTTAAACCGGTCATCTAACAAGTTACATGAAAACAATGCTACAATGAATCATAACAATGTCATAATATTCACCAAGCTGTCATAACAAAGATATTATCAATCATAATAATATGACAACGATTCATAACAATTGTAGTTATTTCTTACAAATTATAATAACATTTGAATCGTAACATTTTTTTATTATGATTCACCATAACAAATCATAACTTTTGATAGCACAAATCATAACTTTTACTAATGAACCACGACCATAACTTTTTTCCTCACAATTATAATAACATTAACAAAATATTATAACTTTTACAAATGAATCATAATATTGCACATTGTTTGTAATTTTGCAGCCTTAGCCCATTGGACATACCACCATTGTAATAATTCTGTCCATATCTTCCAAATCCCACGGAAAAGCACGAATAAATGACTGACCTGAGTGAGTTTCGCAGAAGGTGCACACGTCGTTGTTGATATTGCCACTTAATGAACCAATCTTTACAAATAAAGTTTCACTCTCCCTTTCTATATCAGCAGTTTTCACTCTCCCTTTCAAATAAAGAAGATGAAAGTCAAATAGTAAAGAAACACAAAAGGGGGGCCACGTTATATAGAAAAAATATATCTAATATATATATATATATATATATATGCGTGGGAAAGTCTACAATGTGCACCTTTTAAAAGGACATATGATATATACTTAGTGTGTGGTCTATATTGTGCCACATCAAAAAAGTGACTTGTTAAACCGGTCCTGTAACAAGTTACACGAAAACAATACTACCATGAATCATAACAATGTCATTATATTCACCAAGGTGTCATAACAAAGACACTATCAATCATAACAATATGACAACGATTCATGACAAATGTAGTTATTTCTTACAAATTATCATAACATTTGAATCGTAACATTTTTTTATTATGATTCACCATAACAAATCATAACTTTTGGCAGCACAAATCATAACTTTTACTACTGAACCATAACCATAACTTTTTTCGTCACAATTATATTGACATTAATAAAATATAATAACTTTTACTAACGAATCATAATATTCCACATTGTTTGTAATTTTGCAGCTGTAGCCCATTGGGCATACCACCATTGTAATAATTCTTTCCATATCTTCCAAATCCCACGGAAAAGCAATAATAAATGACTGACCTGAGTGAGTTTCGCAGAAGGTGCACACGTCGTTGTTGATATTGCTACTTAATGCACCAATCCTTTATAAATAAAGTTTCACTCTCCCTTTCCATATCAGCAGTTTTCACTCTCCCTTTCAAATAGAGAAGATGAAAGTCAAATAGTAAATAAACAGCCAAGGGGGGCCACGTTACATAGGAGAAATATATCTAATATATCTGTGTGTGGGGAAGTCTACAATGTGCACATTCTAAAAGGACATATGATATATACATATTGTGTGATCTAGATCGTGCCACATCGTAAAAAGTGACTTGTTAAACCGGTCATCTAACAAGTTACATGAACACAATACTACAATGAATCATAACAATGTCATAATATTCACCAAGCTGTCATAACAAAGACATTATCAATCATAAATATGACAAAGATTCTTAACAAATGTAGTTATTTCTTACAAATAATAATAACATTTGAATCGTAACATTTTTTTATTATGATTCACCAAAACAAATCATAACTTTTGGTAGCACAAATCATAACTTTTACTAATGAACCACAACCATAACTTTTTTCCTCACAATTATAATAACATTAACAAAATATCATAACTTTTACTAATGAATCATAATATTGCACATTGTTTGTAATTTTGCAGCTGTAGCCCAATGGACATACCACCATTGTAATAATTATGTCCATTTCTTCCAAATCCCACGGAAAAGCACGAATAAATGACTGACCAGAGTGAGTTTCGCAGAAGGTGAACACGTCGTTGTTGATATTGCCACTTAATGAACCAATCTTTACAAATAAAGTTTCACTCTCCCTTTCTATATCAGCAGTTTTCACTCTCCCTTTCAAATAGAGAAGATAAAAGTCAAATAGTAAAAAACACAAAAGGGGGGCCACGTTACATAGAAAAAATATATCATATATATATATATATATATGTGTGTGTGTGGGGAAAGTTTACAATGTGCACCTTTTAAAAGGACATATGATATATACTTATTGTGTGGTCTATATCGTGCCACATCAAAAAAAAGTGACTTGTTAAACCGGTCCTCTAACAAGTTACACGAAAACAATACTACCCTGAATCATAACAATGTCGTAATATTCACCAAGGTGTCATAACAAAGACACCATCAATCATAACAATATGACAACGATTCATAACAAATGTAGTTATTTCTTACAAATTATCATAACATTTGAATCGTAACATTTTTTTATTTTGATTCACCATAACAAATCATAACTTTTGGTAGCACAAATCATAACTTTTACTACTGAACCATAACCATAACTTTTTTCCTCACAATTATAATAACATTAACAAAATATCATAACTTTTACTAATGAATCATAATATTGCACATTGTTTGTAATTTTGTAGCTGTAGCCCATTGGACATACCACCATTGTAATAATTCTGTCCATATCTTCCAAATCCCATGGAAAAGCAAGAATAAATGACTGGCCTGAGTGAGGTTCGCAGAACGTGCACCCATCGTTGTTGATATTGCTACTTAATGCACCAATCCTTTATAAATAAAGTTTCACTCTTCCTTTCCATATCAGCAGTTTTCAGTCTCCCTTTCCATATCAGCAGCTTTCACTCTCCCTTCCAAATAGAGAAGATGAAAATCAAATAGTAAAGGAACATCCAAGAGGGGCCACATTACATAGGAAAAATATATCTAATATATATGTGTGTGGGGAAAGTCTACAATGTGCACCTTCTAAAAAAACATATGATATATATTTATTCTGTGGTCTATATCATGCCACATCATAAAAAGTGACTTGTTAAACCGACCCTCTAACAAGTTACATGAAAACAATAATACAATGAATCATAACAATGTCATAATTTTCACCAAGGTGTCATAACAAAGACACCATCAATCATAACAATATGACAACGATTCATAACAAATGTAGTTATTTCTTACAAATTATCATAACATTTGAATCGTAACATTTTTTTATTTTGATTCACGATAACAAATCATAACTTTTGGTAGCACAAATCATAACTTTTACTGCTGAACCATAGCCATAACTTTTTTCGTCACAATTATACTGACATTAATAAAATATAATAACTTTTACTAACGAATCATAATATTCCACATTGTTTGTAATTTTGCAGCTGTAGCCCATTGGGCATACCACCATTGTAATAATTCTGTCCATATCTTCCAAATCCCACGGAAAAGCAAGAATAAATGACTGACCTGAGTGAGTTTCGCAGAAGGTGCACACATCGTTGTTGATATTGCTACTTAATGCACCAATCCTTTATAAATAAAGTTTCACTCTCCCTTTCCATATCAGCAGTTTTCACTCTCCCTTTCAAATAGAGAAGATGAAAGTCAAATAGTAAAGAAACAGCCAAGGGGGGCCATGTTACATAGGAAAAATATATCTAATATATATGTGTGTGGGGAAAGTCTACAATGTGCACCTTCGAAAAAAACATATGATATATACTTATTGTGTGGTCTATATCGTGCCACATCATAAAAAGTGACTTGTTAAACCGGTCCTCTAACAAGTTACATGAAAACAATACTACAATGAATCATAACAATGTCATAATATTCACCAAGGTGTCATAACAAAGACACTATCAATAATAACAATATGACAACGATTCATAACAAATGTAGTTATTTCTTACAAATTATCATAACATTTGAATCGTAACATTTTTTTTATTATGATTCACCATAACAAATCATAACTTTTGGTAGCACAAATCATAACTTTTGGTTGCACAAATCATAACTTTTACTACTAAACCATAACCATAACTTTTTTCCTCACAATTATAATAACATTAACAAAATATCATAACTTTGACTAATGAATCATAATATTGCACATTGTTTGTAATTTTGTAGCTGTAGCCCATTGGACATACCACCATTGTAATAATTCTGTCCATATCTTCCAAATCCCATGGAAAAGCAAGAATAAATGACTGACCTGAGTGAGGTTCGCAGAAGGTGCACCCATCGTTGTTGATATTGCTACTTAATCCACCAATCCTTTATAAATAAAGTTTCACTCTCCCTTTCCATATCAGCAGTTTTCAGTCTCCCTTTCCATATCAGCAGCTTTCACTCTCCCTTTCAAATAGAGAAGATGAAAGTCAAATAGTAAAGGAACATCCAAGGGGGGCCACGTTACATAGGAAAAATATATCTAATATATATGTGTGTGAGGTAAGGCTACAATGTGCACCTTCTAAAAAAACATATGATATATATTTATTCTGTGGTCTATATCATGCCACATCATAAAAAGTGACTTGTTAAACCGACCCTCTAACAAGTTACATGAAAACAATACTACAGTGAATCATAACAATGTCATAATATTCACCAAGGTGTCGTAACAAAGACACTATCAATCTTAACAATATGACAACGATTCATAACAAATGTAGTTATTTCTTACAAACTATCATAACATTTGAATCGTAACATTTTTTTATTATGATTCACCATAACAAATCATAACTTTTGGTAGCACAAATCATAACTTTTACTAATGAATCATAACCATAACTTTTTTCCTCACAATTATAATAACATTAACAAAATATCATAACTTTTACTAATGAATCATAATATTGCACATTGTTTGTAATTTTGCGGCTGTAGCCCAATGGACATACCACCATTGTAATAATTATGTCCATATCTTCCAAGTCCTACGGAAAAGCAAGAATAAATTATTGACCTGAGTGAGTTTCACAGAAGGTGCAAACGTTGTTGTTGATATTGCTACTTAATGCACCAATCCTTTATAAATAATCAGCAAGTTTCCCTCTCCCTTTCCATAGCAGCAGTTTTCACTCTCCCTTTCCATATCAGCAGTTTTCACTCTCCCTTTCCATTCCAACCAGCCAAGAAAATCAGCCTTAGGTTGAGCCACATTACCCCACAATAGCTTAGAAATTGGCATCCTAGGCCCCTGTTGTGCTTCACCCCATTTGTGTGATTTCTGTAGCATTTGTGATCTCTAATATCTGCAACAATAACATGGCTTTAATTATGATGTTTTTCTTCCTTCAATTATTACATGGTTTTTCTTGTACGATAACTAGGCCATACATTGTCCTTACAGATGGAAGATTCATGCCAAGTGCAACCAATAGAAGTGCGTGGCATGTGTCCATGCTAGATGTAGTACGTACCGTTGACTCATTTCAGCAGCTAAACATTTTGTACGAGTACTCCCACATTGTACATGGATTTGCAGCTTCCATGACACGTGCGAAGGCTAATAAAATCTCTTTGTTTCCGAGGGTTATGGCAGGTGAGGAAGACACACTCAATACTCAATTGCACATGACGCGAATGCCTAGTTTTCGTGGCCTCGCCACATCCTACGGACTATTGCCCAATGCTGGATATGGTGATGGTATCATAATTGGGTTTGTCGACACAGGAATTTAGCCAGAGAATGTAGGCTTCCATGACGAAGGACTGTTGCCTTTTAACAGCAGCAAATGGCGAGGAATTTGCCAAGAAGGCAGCTATTTCTCTGCCGATGACTGCAACAACAAAATCATTGGTGCTCGCTTCTTTGCCTCCGGAATTGAAGCTCTAATTGGTCGGCGAGTCGATGGTGATGTGGAGTATAGGTCCCCACGAGATGCTACAGGCCATAGATCAGCTGTTGCTTCAGTTGCTGCTGGAGCTAAGATTTCCAGTGTCAGCGTGCTGGGTTTTGCATACGGAGATGCACAAGGAATAGCCCCCAAGGCTCGTATTGCGGTCTACAAAGCTTGCTGGTGGAAGATCTGTACCTTAACCGATACTCTTGCTGCAATTAATGCTGCCATCTTTAATGGTGTAGATATCTTATCAGTCTCCATGGGAAACAACTCCCCCAAGCCATTTTACAATGATGCTTTCATGATTAGTACATTGAAAGCTGCTCAAAACAACATTTTTGTGACATTCGGCGCAGGGAACATAGGCCCGACACCATCAACAGTAGTCAACTCGGTTCCCTGGGTGACCACTGTTGGCTCCAGCACCATTGAGAAAACCTATCTTGCAAAGGTCCGACTCGGAAATGGAGAACAAGTCCCCGCCAACTCTCTCTACTGTGGTAAATCAGTCACTGATGATGTTTTTCCCCTCCAATTCTATAGCACTTGCACCTATGACAACATACTTTCAAAATCTGTGAAGGGTAAAATCTTAATTTGCAATGTGAGCGACATTGATGTTGATGCCATTGCCTTCACTGTCGCAAAGGCCCAAGGCGTTGGATATATCCAATTGAATGTTAGGCGAGACAACGACCTGAGTATTCCTCTTATCTGGAAATTACCTACGGTTTTAATAAGTGATGTGCATTCTATTGATTTTTTGTTATATATCAATAGCTCAGAGAATGCAACAGCAAGCCTCATTTTTGAACGCAAAACAATAGTTGGGGAGCGTAGGGCCCCGATGATTTCAGAATTTTCTTCGAGGGGCCTCAACACAATTGTCCCCGAAATTCTAAAGCCAGACCTTTTAGCCCCCAGGGAAGCTATCATGGCTTCATGGACAGGTGTCGTGCCCTCTGCTATGATCGATAATGATTTCATAAGTGTTGAATACAATTTTATCTCAGGCACCTCAGTGTCATGCACTGTTGTTACTGGCATTGCAGTGCTTATGCCCAACATTCATCCTGATTGGTCCCCGGCAGCAATTAGATCTGCAATGATGACAACAGCAACGTCACTCGACCACAATAACCGTCCCATATACAACAGCAATTTTCAACAGCCAGGAACTCAGCTAGACTTTGGTGCTGGTCATATTTTCCCACAATTGGCTACAGATCCTTGGCTAATCTTTGATATTGATGGTATAGAGTACATAGACTTCTTGTGTACTTTGAATTACTCTGCTTTGCAACTCTACAAAATTGTAGGCGAGCAAGTAATCTGTGAAGAACCAGCTTTTCACCCAGAGTCTCGACTTAATTATCCATAATTTTCAACCGTTTTTAACAAGCTGAGGAGAGCTGCCAAATTGTGGAGGACTGTGACACACGTGGCAGAGTTAATAGAAACATACACATTGACCGTAGTTAATTCAAATCCGGATGTTATGATTCCTGTTGTTCCTAAGCAATTGCAATTTACCAGGGTGGGTGAGAAAAAGAGCTATTCGATTGAAATGAGCTTTTTTTACTCTGATAGACCTAACAGATCAAATGTTCATGTTCCTATGGAGGTTCTTGCTATTGGATATGTAATCTGGGAGAGTTTTTATCATTCTGTCCGAGTCCCTTTTACAGTGTTGTGGTTATTTGAGTAGTTCTTGAAATAAAATGAAATTTTCTACAAATTTTTGCTAATTGAATTCTTTGAAAGTCCTACTAAATTGTTGTGTGTAATTTGTGGCCACTTGTCTACTTTCACTGAGATTTGATCTTTCAATAGACACAACATACTGAGTTATCAAAATGTTTAGAAGTTCAGAAAGATTTTTGTTGGACATAATATTTTTTTATGATTGTTTTATTTATGTTTTGATTATGATTTGGATTATTTTGGAAGAATAAAATTGATCATTATCTTATAATTCATCTATAACATTTTATCCTATTTTGATGTTTATTTTGAGTACAAATTAAAGTTTAAACATATATGAAATCAAGCCCAAACAGCACCAACAAAGAAGCAAAGCAAAAACAGCCGAGCCCACACAGGGCCGGATGTCCAGGTGGACATTCGGCAATGCTTTTTTGGCCCAGTTTTTGCTCTGTTTCACGCTGGTTGTCAATCCAGCAGTATAGTCAACATCCGTAGCAGTCATCCTTGTTGACCGAGAATTGATCGGACATCCAGACGGACATCCGAGTGGACATCCGCCAAGAGCAAATATTCAAGGACATCCGTGGCAGTCATCCCACACAACAGTCAACAGTCCAAGTTTTTGTTCTTGATAAACAGAAGAGCTTCTGGTAAAGAAAAGAAAACCAGCAACAAAATAGAAATAGCAAAGCAACAGGCACAAGCAAGAAATTATTTTTCTGATCTTTCATCAATCTTTTTTTCTCTATTCTCTGAAGTGTTCTTAAACTGAGACTTCCTTTCCCTTTAAGAAAATATGCAACAAAGTCTTAAAACTTTAAGCTTATCTTTCCTATGAGAAGTTAAAATCACTAAGCTTCACTTTTTATATCTATCTTTTGAGAGACTACATTTGTAGCTTTCTTTAAAAGCAAATTTCATATTCAATCTTGTAAGAGTGTTACTCAAGTTTCTTGACTCTTTGAGTGTGATAGAAAATCAGCTAAAAAGGGCAAGGGTTTGAGGACTTAGAAAGTCTGTGCAAAATCTGTGGAGGTTTGCTCCATTTATAAAGAGGTTGCTAGCACCCACGTGAAGCTAGAAGATAGTGGAAAATTTCAAGTGAAACTTGAGGAGTGGATGTAGTCTTGGTTGAAATTGAACCACTATAACTCTGTTTGTCTCTTCTTCTCTAATCTCTTAACTTAATTGTTATTCATCTTTTCTATTCTCAGTCAATCATTCGTTATTAATTTTATTAGGGTATTATTAAATATTTTTTTATATAGAAATCCAATTCACCCCCTCTTGGATTGCCTTTTGGGTAACAATTCGTATCAGAGCTTGGACTCTTGTTTAAGATTTAACCATCTTTGAGTTTTTCGATCCATGGCAACCATTACAGAAGGTCAAGCAACAAATAGGCCACCTTTGTTCGATGGCAACAATTACGATCATTGAAAGGAAAAGATGACTCTATATCTTCAAGCCACAGATTATGCTATGTGGATTGTTGTCACTAAAGGTCCAAAGATTCCTACCAAAGTTGTAAACAATGTCACCATTGATATGAAATTACACCAAGTGAAAGAATCTCATATTGATATGCTTGTTCACAGTTATGAATTATTTAAAATGAAATGATGAATCAATTTCAAGCATGTTTACTAGATTTACTAAAATTGTGAATGTCTTAAAATGTCTTGACAAAACTTATACTAACAGTGAATTAGTGAGGAAGATTTTTAGGTGTCTACCAAAATCTTGGGAAGCAAAAGTCACTGCCATTACAAAAGCAAAGAATCTCTCTACACTTGAACTAGATCAACTCATGGGATCGCTTATGACTCATGAAATCACTATGAATGGACAAGAGGACGATGAGAACAAAAAGAGGAAAGGAATTGCTTTCAAAGCCTCATCTCATGAAGAAGAAAATGCCGATTCAAGTGAAGATGATGAATTTGCTATGTTCACTAGAAATTTCAAGAAATTATTCAAGAAAAAGAATTTTGGAGGAAGAAGGCCTTTCAAGAAAGATTACAACAAAGATGACATTACAAAGAAAGAACCTATCATTTGCTATAAATGTAAGAATCTGGGACACATCAAAACAGATTGTCCAAAATTGAAGAAATTTGGAAAAGATCACAAAAGAAACAAGAAGGCTATGGTAGCTGCTTGGGGAGAAAGTGAAAATGACAACTCCAATGATGAAGCCAGTGATACTGAAGTCGCTAACTTATGTCTTATGGCTTTCGAAGATGAAGAAATGGCTTAGGATGAGGTAACATTTAAAGAACTTGAAATTGCTTTTGAAGAAATGCATGATGAATTTAGAAAAGTTTATGATAAAAATAAAGTGTTAAAAAAACTAGCCACATCTTTATCTAACGAAGTAGAAGAACTAAAGAAAGAAAATGCTGAGTTAAAGAATGATTTTACTGTTATTTCTAACGAGAAAAATTCCTTGAACAACTCTACTGTTGATTTAAACAAAACTCTTGAAAATTTTGTGAAAAGAGAAAATCTTAACAAACTTCTTGGAAATCAAATATGTGTTTTTGATAAAGCGGGCATCAGATATGACCCTATTAAGAAAGAAATGAAACTCAAAACAATTTTTGAAAAAGCACCTCCTGTGACACACCCTCATATCACTTGTCATTATTGTAGAAAGAAAGGTCACTATATTTTTGCTTGTCCATTTAGTAAAAATATAAATGTGGTAGCCGAATAAAAGCAGACGCAAATAGGCAGTGTATATTTTCCCAATCGGTGTATAGTATGCATTCGGCCCCGCCCCTGACGTTTCAGATGCCGAATAAGTTGAGCAGGGGGCCGATTAAAAGTTGGAATACGGCATAATGGGGGGGCCGAGTGCATAAGTACATGACAGATCAAAAGCGGGCTCTGCCTAGAAGACCAGGAGCGTATATAAATAGAAGAACGATGAACAAGAAGAGGTATGTGAGAATTAGTACGCTTAACTTAAGACACACGCAATCTAGAGAGCATACACTGACTTATCCGTCGGAGTGCTAATTCCGGCACCCCCGACCGGAGTGTTCATTCTTTTTCAGGCTACCAACTGAGGATTCGAGCGTCCCATTGGATCCAAAGAGTATTTCCAAACTACCTTCCCCACAATTGGCGTCTGTGGGAATACTCAACTACATCCATGGCGGGCGCAACGGAAGATCCTCCGATAATCGCTGACGAAACTACACCAGAGATGATCTCACCCCAACAAACATGCTGGGACCAGAGACTATCGCCGCAAGATGCGCCTTGAACTTCGACTCACCCTCGACTTCAGCGCATGAGACAATGCAAGCGATCATGGAACAAGCAAAGCAAAACGAACAGAGGTTGGAGAACATGATCGCTGAGAACGAACGTCTCCGTCAGGATTTGGCCTTGGAAGTGGCGAAGTCCAAACAAGCTGTACGCCAAGATCCGGAACGACCTCTGAGGGCAGGTGGTCGACGACCTCGAGCCCGACAACAAGACACTGACAGCGACTCTGACTCATTATCCCCGGAGCCCAAGAAGAAGGGACGACCCGAAACTACCAGTTCCTCTGAAGAGAGTCCACGTATAAGGCATAAGCGAAGACGAAATGGTTCAGACGAAGAGGACCAGCACGATCCCTTTGTGCGACGGATCGCAAAGGCAGTACTACCCAAGAAGTTCAAAGCCCCGTCGTTCACCTTGTACGACGGGAAATCGGATCCCACGGATCATATCCGTCACTATAAGCAAGCCATGACGTTGCATGCAGACGACGAAGCTCTCATGTGCAAATATTTCAGCAGTTTGGGACCGTTGGCAGTCAGATGGTATTATAAGTTGGAGCCGGTCGATTAAGAGTTTCCATCAATTACAAAAATCCTTCAGGGCAAGATTCATCACCAACGAGGTCCAACCGAAACAAGCTGACTCTCTCTGGGCAATGCAGATCCAGCCAGGAGAAACACTAAGAGCGTATTCGGCGCTATTGGGAGTGCTTTAATCTTGTTGATGATGCTTGCAACGACTCCATGGCCATCACCGCCTTTAAAATGGGTTTACATCCTGACAGTGCTCTCCGCAGTTCCTTGACTAGAAGGCCCCCCAAAACAGTCTGGTCATTAATGAAGAAAGTTGAGGAATACTGCAAAGTGGAAGATGACGCCTTGCGGGTTAAAGCCGGGAACAAGGCCGACAAGACGGCCCATCCTGAAATTGTTCAGCCGGTAAACTCTGTGTCACCTCGGAGTCCCGAACCACGGCATCGGGCTAAACGAGAAAAGAGACGGGATTCACGCCGATCAAACGACTAATGTTCCCACCAAGCTAGCGAACAACTTCAAGTAGATAGCAGGTGCACAAGGCGCGCGACAAGAAGTATATGGAGTTGTCGGAGCCGATCAGCGTGGTTATGTCTAAAGTCCAACATCTTCCATTCTTCAAATGGCCACCCAAAATGGTAGGACCTCCCGACACGAGACGACAAGATAGGCGGTGCGAGTATCACAAAGACCACGTCCATGATACTGAGAGTTGTTATGCATTGAAGGATCACTTGGAGGAATTGGTACAAGATGGTCGGCTACAACAGTACGTCCGAAAAGGCAACTCAACCAAAGCAATAGCCTTAGGGCAGGATTCACCTCCACTCGGCGTGATCCACATGATATACAGCCTACCAGCGGCATCCGTGGTGCATATGATTCAATCGCGTCCTGACCCTCAAAATCAACTCACCCCGGCTAAACGGCCCCATGAAGCTGCAAGCATTGCCTTCGATGATTCAGATTTGGCCGGAGTGACACTTCCTCACATCGATCCTTTGGTAATCGAGTTACGCATAAACTGATTCACCGTTGAGCGTGTACTCATTGATCCTGGGAGCACATCGGAAGTTATGTATTACAAGACATTCACCAAACTCGGCTTCACCAAATCGAATCTTTCTCCAGCTCCTTATCCATTATTTGGCTTCAACGCCAATCCAGAGTACCCGTTAGGCAAAGTCACGCAACCAATTCGAGCAGGTTCGCGAACAGTGGATGTGGAATTCTTGGTCGTCAAGCTGCCTTCGCCGTATAACCTCATCATGGGCCGAACTTGGCTGCACACCATGCAGGCCGTGCCAAGCACCTATCATCAATTGCTCCGTTTCCCTACTGAACGAGGTGTTGAACAAATCCATGGTTCACAGAAATCGGCACAAGCATGTTATCTCCTTGTCGCGAAGACACCAAGAGATCTAGAAGTGAATTCCATTGAGGTGCCGGATTGAGAGAGCCTTGACGATGTTGGACGGCTTCCAAGCGAAAAGACCACGGAAACCCTGGATCGAGTTGAAATTGTCGGGAATCCTGACAGGTTCTTCATGATCGGTGCCTCCCTGAACGAAGTCGACAGACAGCAGCTAATTACCTTCTGACTTGGCAACCTTGACGTATTTGCCTGGTCGTCATATGAGATGCCAGGGGTAGATACATCTGTCTCTCAGCATCGTTTGAATGTCGACCCCAAATTTAAGCCGATTATACAGAAAAGCTGGCAGTCAGCCGCAGAGCACACTGCCGCCGTTGTTGAAGAGGTTGACCGGTTGCTTGACGCCAGAGCTATCACGGAAGTGACCTACCCTACATGGCTCTCGAAAACTGTGGTTGTGAAGAAGAAAAATGGGACTTGGCGTGTCTGCGTTGATTTCACCGACCTAAACAAAGCTTGCCCCAAGATTGTTTTCCCCTACCCAGAATTGACCAACTTGTAGCTACGGCACGTCACCAGCGTATGAGCTTCCTTGATGCCTACAGAGGCTACCACCAAATTGCCATGCATCCGGAGGACCAAGACAAAACTGCATTCCTCACCCCAAGAGGAACCTATTGCTATAAGGTTATGCCTTTTGGGCTGAAGAATGCAGGGGCAACTTACCAAAGGCTAGTCACTACCATGTTCAAGGAGCAACTCGGCCACACTATGGAAGTTTACATTGACGATACAGTGGTCAAGTCCAAAGAAGAGCAAACTCATCTAGCCGATTTGGAAGAGACATTCGGCATTCTACGCAAATACAGAATGAAGCTGAACGCTTCCAAATGTGCGTTTGGGATCGGCTCTGGCAAATTCTTGGGTTACATTGTCAACCACCGAGGAATCGAAGCCAATCCGAGGCAAATCACCGCAATCCTGGAACTCGGCTCCCCTCGATCGGTCAAGGAGGTTCAGAAGTTGATGGGGATGGCCGCCGCACTCAACAGGTTCATCAGTCGTTCCACGGACCGCTGCCGACAATTCTTTCAGACACTACGGCAGGGTAAAGCTTTTGAATGGACCTCCGAGTGCGAAGCCGCTTTTAACGGTCTGAAGGCTTATCTCCGATCTGTTCCACTTTTGACAACACCATCGGCAGGCGACCCGCTCATTTTATATCTGGCCATCTCCGACCGGGCTGTCAGCGCCGTATTGTTGAAGGAAGAGCTTGGAGAGCAGCGACCAGTGTATTATGTGAGCAAGGCAATGGTTGACGCCGAAACCCGTTACCTTCCACTGGAAAAACTCATCCTAGCCCTAGTCATGGCGGCAAGAAAACTGATGCATTACTTCCAGGGGCATAGCATCGGGGTACTAACAGATTACCCCCTCCGATCAGTACTACGTAGTGCAGAAGCATCAGGGCGCGTTTCGAAATGGGCCCTCGAACTCGGCCAGTACGATATTCAATTTCTGCCTAGAACCTCAATCAAGGGGCAAGTGCTTGCTGATTTTGTAGCCGAATTCACGGGGGGTGTTGCCGACTTCAAGACCGACCAAACTCAACCCAAGCCGAATTGGAGAATTTATGTGGGGGACATTTGGCAGCTGTATTGTGACGGGTCATCCAATCAACGGGGCAGTGGAGCCGGAGTAGTAATCATGGCTCCCGACGGCGCAATAATTGAGCAGGCCGTCAAACTCGGCTTCGAAGCATCAAATAACGAGGCCGAATACGAAGCCCTTCTAACCGGTTTGCGGAATGCACATCTTCTGGGTGCTCGGCGTTTGCTTGTATTTTGCGATTCAAAACTGGTGATCAATCAGCTAAAGGGGGAGTACGCGGCCAAAAATGACCGTATGGCGGCTTACATGAAAACGGCTAACTCCTTGCTGGCAAAATTTGACCATCATGAATTGAATCAAATAACACGTGATCAGAACACACATGCAGATGCCCTGGCTTGCCTAGCCTCCGCCATTAACTCAGAGATTAAACGGACCATCGAAGTAGGTTTCATCCCGGAGCCGAGCATTGGCCCTTCGGAGGAAGTCCAGGTCAATGTCATAGAGTCAGGACCGAGTTAGATGGACCCCATTGCTGCATTCCTGTCTTCCGAACAGCTCCCAACGGACAAGAAAGAAGCGCACAAGCTGCGAAACAAAGCCCTGCGATACTACTTGGATCCGCAAGGAAAGCTTTATAAAAAATCCCTTTCTGGTCCATACCTGGAATGCGTGCATCCGGACAAAGTCGAAGAGCTTCTGACTGAAATACATGAAGGCAGTTGTGGCGCACATTCTGGCGGGCGCTCTTTGGCTCATCGAGCTGTGACACAAGGGTATTACTGGCCGACAATGAGAGCCGATGCCGAGTGTTACGTGAAAAAGTGCGAACAGTGCCAGAAGTTCTCTCCTCTGATTCACCTGCCTGCTGAAGAGTTAAGCTCCATAACCAGCCCTTGGCCGTTCGCTCAATGGGGACTTGACATCATCGGACCACTGCCTCGTGCCCTGGGTAACAAGCGATTTCTGATCGTTGCGACTGATTATTTCACGAAATGGGTAGAAGCGGAGGCACTAACGCACATCCGAGATATTGACGTAAAGCGTTTTGTATGGAGAAATATCATAACGCAGTTCGGCATTCCCAGAGCACTTATATCATACAACGGCACCCAGTTTGATTGCGGAGTCTACCAGGAGCTTTGCAGCAAGTATGGTATTCGGCTCTACTTCTCCACCCTGGCTTATCCACAGAGTAATGGCCAAGCTGAAGCCTCCAATAAAACCATTTTAGACAGCATCAAAAAGAGGCTGGAGAAGGCGAAAGGTCGATAGGTTGAGGAACTGCCGAGTGTATTATGGGCTCATCGCACAACACCGAGACGGTCCACCAGGGAAACGCCGTTCGCTTTGTGCTTTGGAACACAGGCAATTATCCCCTTTGGAGATCGGCCTCCCAACCTTGAAATCAAAAGTTTTTGATATGGGCCGAAATGATATGATACTGGCTTTGGATTTGACTAAGATTGAAGAACGAAGAGACCGTGCCCTTGTCGCCATGGCACGGTACCAGCAGCAGCTTGCTAAGTCGTATAACCAACGCGTTCAGCTACGCCGCTATGTACCAGGCGAATTGGTCCTAAAGAAAGTGCTTCCAGCTGCCAGGAAGCCGGCTGACGGAAAGTTAGGTCCTAACTGGGACGGCCCCTACCAGATCGACTCAGTCGCGGGAACGGGGGCTTATCGGCTCAAAGACATGTTTGGCAGGAGTCTGCCACGCCCTTGGAACTCCTCGCATTTGCGTAAATTCTATCATTAGACCCGACCTGTGGGGCATGATATTTATTTTGAATGATCCGCCATGTACAGATTTCACTTTTGCAATGCAAAGTTTTGTTCTCTCTCATTGTGTAACTCGGTTCAAGTCCTCCGATTAAAGCCTCCGAATTCGGAGCCCCATCCGTGCAAGTCACGTTTGGGCTGAATAAGACTCCGGATTTGGAGCGCCCTTCGTGCATGTCACGATTGGCCAAGACAAAAAGTCTCCGAATTCAGAGCCCCATCCGTGCAGGTCACGTTTGGGCTGAATAAACCTCAGAATTCGGAGCCCCATCCGTGTAGGTCACGTTTGGGCCGAATAAGACTCCGGATTTGGAACGCCCTTCGTGCATGTTGCGATTGACCAAGACAAAAAGCCTCCGAATTCGGAGCCCCATCCGTGCAGTCACGTTTGGGCCAATAAGACTCCGATTCGGAGCCCATCCGTGCAGTCACGTTGGGCCAATAAGACTCCGGATTCGACGCCCTTCGTGCATGTCACGATTGGCCAAGACAAAAGCCTTCGAATTCGGAGCCCCATCCGTGCAGGTCACGTTTGGGCCGAATAAGACTCTAGATTCGAAATGCCCTTCGTGCATGTCGCGATTGGCCAAGACAAAAAGCCTCCGAATTCGGAGCCCCATCCGTACAGGTCACGTTTGGGCCGAATAAGACTCCGGACTCAGAGCGCCCTTCGTGCATATCGCGATTGGCCAAGACAAAAAGCCTCTGAATTCGGAGTCCCATCCGTGCAGATCACGTTTGGGCCAAATAAGACTCCGGATTCGGAGCCCCATCCGTGCAGGTCACGTTTGGGCCAAATAAGACTCCGGATTTGGAGCACCCTTCGTGCATGTTGCGATTGGCGAAGACAAAAAGCCTCCGAATTCGGAGCCCCATCCATGCAGGTCACGTTTGGGCCGAATAAGACTCCGGATTCGGAGCGCCCTTCGTGCATGTCGCAATTGGCCAAGACAAAAAGCCTCCGAATTCGAAGCCCCATCCGTGCAGGTCACGTTTGGGCCGAATAAGACTCCGGATTTGGAGCCCCATCCGTGCAGGTCATGTTTGGGCCAAGTAAGACTCCGGATACGGAGCGCCCTTCGTGCTTATCGCAATTGGCCCAGACAAAAAGCCTCCGAATTCGGAGCCCTATCCGTGCAGGTCACGTTCGGGCCGAATAAGACTCCGGATTCGGAGCGCCCTTCGTGGATATCCCAATTAGCCAAGACAAGCCTCCGAATACGGAGCCCCGTCCGTGGTCTCATTTGGGCCGAATAAAAACTCCGGATTCGGAGCGCTTCGCAAGCTGTTACAACACATGGTGACAATTGAAACATTCAAGCATTCAAAAATGTTTCATTAAATTGATCAACTGGCACAAACCGTATAAACATTAGTTGACACTTGCAAGCATTCAAAACGAAGTGAGTTCTTAAATTGATTGATTCACACCAAGTGTATTAATACAAGTTGAAATATGCTAACATTTGAAACAGGGCATCTTATTAATTTAGAAAATAAATACATAATTCGCACTCAATCTACATATGATCATTACAAGGTCTGTTTTTATTCAGCGGCTCTCTCATCATCATTCTTCTTAACTTCGAAAGCGGAAAAGGGGAAATCATCTCGCTGGTACAACGACGACACCGAATTCACACCTGCTGCCCAGAGAGCCTCAGCTTCCTGAAGTGCCTTGATCCAACCGTGCTTAAATCCATGATTTTCACATCGGCAAACTTCCTCGGCGAGTTTCTCCTTGGTCTTCTCTATTCCAACCTTTCGGCCTTCATGAAAGTTTTTTTCATAGGCCCTAGACTTCGCAGTCTCAATCGCAAACATGCTAGCCGTGTCCCGATCGGCAATGGCATGACTTATTAGCCTCTGGGTCACCCTCTCTTCCATAACCGGGTCAGGATGGTTGGCTGATTGAGACTCGGCAGACTTGATTTTCCTTAGTTCACGCTCGGCCTTCTCCGCGCGAGCTTCTAAGTTCCGAATGCATTCATCTCTCTATTCTATATCCCGTCGAGTGGCGCGAAGACGCATGCCGATTTCATAAGTAGTGTACAGCCCCTTCACCGCCCCATGAACGCCTTTACGAAACACTTCGAAATCCTACCGACCTACCATCGACTGCTGGACTTCGGGTGGAAAAATTTGTCGAGCGAACTCGCCACATTTGGATCAAGAACGATTGAATCTGCCTCTGTCATTGGTCTATTCTCCATGAAGACCGCAAAACTCAATGGGCGCGGTGTCACATCGGATTCCCTTCCAGAACGGAGTTGAGGAGATCTGCCCCGTGGCTGCTTGTCCCTCCTGGACGACCTACTTCAACGACGAGGAGATTGGCGTCTCTCCCGGTCCCTCGAAGTCCTATTTCCCGTGCGCATAGGTTCGCCACTTCGATTCATATCTCCTTCCAGCTCAGCTAATGTTCTTGCCTCTCCTTTGCTGTTGAAGAAAAGCCTATTTGACATTCGCACTTGTTTAACCTTCCTCAACGAATTGGGCTGAATCACTGATTCTGAGCATATAAATAGGACCTTCATGCACACAGTACACATCCCATTTATTCCCTACGGGGGCAGCACCTCCGAGGTGATCTCATTAATACTAAAACCTCAATAGCCCGGCGCCGATTGAGTCATGTGCCCCAACCATCCCATGAACCTCCGTTATTCGGCTTTCCAGTTCATGAACCAGCTGGGCAAGAGTAAATTCGTCAATCTAATCGCCGTATTTGCCCCAGCTGCCCCTTGAACCTCTGTAATTCGGCGTTCTAGTTCATGAACCAACTGGGGCAAGGGCAGGTTCATCAATCTAGTCGGCTTAAGTGCCCCAGTCGCTCCATGAATCGATTTATCAGTACAATATTCATGAGTTCATTTTATTCGGCTTTCCAGTTCATGAACCAGCTGGGCAATGGTTGATTCGTCAATCTAATCGACGTATTTACCCCAGTCGCCCCATGAACCTCTGTTATTCGGCGTTCTAGTTCATGAACTAGCTGGTGCAAGGGCAGATTCATCAATCTAGTTGGCTTAAGTGCCCCAACCGCTCCATGAATCGATTTATCAGTACAATATTCATGAGTTCATTTTATTCGGCTTTCCAGTTCATGAACCAGCTGGGGCAAGGGCAGATTCATCAATCTAATCGGCTTATGTACCCCAGCCGCCCCATGAACTGATCTACCAGCACCTCATGAATTCATTTTATTCAGATTCATCAATCAAATTCATTAATTTAATCGGCTAATAAGTTTGTCGTCTTACGTAGTCTTGACATTTTGTTCTAACTGCTGATTCTTTTAATTATGTACTCATATAACAAACAAAACAATAAGTACATGAAAGGAGAGCCAAATACACATGCGAAAATATAAGCAACTAGAATGAGCTATACGGCCACCTGGATCGCCTTTTCACCTTGGCACGGGATCTAGGCGATCTTTACCCTCGCCAAATTCCCAGTTTCCTTGAACAACGACCATCACGTCGTCAACACGCTTGCCAGAGCTGGCAAGCATGGTCACTAAATGATGATCGGTGTCCTTGGCCCTAAGAAAATAGCGTCCTAGACGGCCAGTGGACTTGGCTAAGACATAGCAATGCCGAATCGCAGGAATGCCTAGGTTAATCCTAAGACAACGGTTTAACTCTATGATCCCCATTATGATACGAAAAAAATTCACGTTAGGCTGGGAAGGGATTAGGCCCCAATGTCAAAAGACGGCTCTCAAAAACGGATGAAAGGGAAAACAGACGCCGCCTTCAACAATCGATAGGAGAGGAAAGATGATTTTGCTCTCGTCAGTCCTCTGCATATCAGTGGTGCTGTCTTCCACGAGTGACAGATGAACGTCATCGGGGATGGAACAATGGCGTCGGAAGTCGGAAATCCGATCCGCAGAAAGGAGTGCTTTCAAATTTTTTGCCATCGTAGCTAGCCTAAGGATTATGCAAAACTAATAGTAAACAAGAAAATGGTATTGGGAGTGAAAGAGAAGAGAACTTACAAGGAGCGGAAGGGAAAATGAGAGACAGAAGAGAGTTGCAGAGGTCGCGAGGTGGAGTTGTACTAGAAGGCGAACCAAAAAATCTTGAGTATTCAAAGTATACATTCGAAGAGACAAAGTTTTAAACCACATTAAATGGAGGAAGCGTACGAAGAGGCGGGAACTTGCAATGATGATTAGAAAACATGTGCATTCTGACACGCTTTGGAATGAAGTTAACCACAGAATTTTTGACTTTTCAAGATCGAAACCAAACACGCCGACTAAATAGAGTTAGTGGGCTGTTTGAGGGGCAATTGTGGTAGCCGAATAAAAGCAGACGCAGATAGGCAGTGTATATTTTCCCAATCGGTGTATAGTATGCATTCAGCCCCGCCCCTGACGTTTCAGATGCCGAATAAGTTGACCAGGGGGCCGATTAAAAGTTGGAATACGGCATAATGGGGGGGCCAAGTGCAAAAGTACATGACAGATCAAGAGCGGGCCCTGCCTAGATGACCAGGAGCGTATATAAATAGAAGAACGACGAACAAGAAGAGGTATGTGAGAATTAGTACGCTTAACTTAAGACACACGCAATCTAGAGAGCATACACTGACTTATCCGTCGGAGTGCTAATTCTGGCACCCCCAACCGGAGTGTTCATTCTTTTTCAAGCTACCAACTAAGGATCTCGAGCGTCCCATTGAATCCAAAGAGTATTTCCAAACTACCTTCCCCACAATAAACATGGGAATTAAGAAGGTTTGGGCAGTAAAAGGAACTCATCACACTAATCATGACGGACCCAAGAAATCTTGGTACCAAAAAGAATCAATGTTTGATTCTGTTATTGTAGGTATGTCTCAAGTCTAAAGCTAAAGAAGGAAGATGGTACCTTAATAGTGGATGGTCTAGACACATGACCACTACTCTGTCACCCAAAGATAGAGGATTTGTCACTTTTGGAGAAAACAAGAAAGGAAAAATTATTGGTTATGGTAGCATCGGTATCTCTCCTAACCCTTCTATTGAAAATGTTTTACTTGTAGATGGACTTAAGCACAATTTACATAGTATTAGCCAATTATGTGATAAAGGAAATCGAGTTATTTTTGATAAATGACATTGTACAATTGAAAGCACACTTGATCACAAAGCACTATTTGTTGGTAATCGCCTTGATAATGTTTATGTCTTTCATCTCAATGATCTCTATGCTAATGATGTTAAATGTTTATATGATAATCGTGATAGTAGTTGGTTATGGCATAGAAGACTTGGTCATGCTCATATGGATTTAATTGCTAAACTTTTGAGAAAAGATTTGGTCGTTGGACTTCCGAAAATTAAATTTGAAAAAGATCGACTTTGTGGTGCTTGTCAACAAGGAAAACAAACCAAAATATCTTTTAAATCAAAATCTCATATTTCCACGACTAGACCTTTACAATTATTGCATATGGATTTATTTGGTCCTTCAAGGATATCTAGTCTTAGTGGTAAACATTATTGTCTTGTTATTATTGATGATTTTTCAAGATTTACATGGGTTACGTTTTTAGCACGCAAGATGAAACATTTTCTGCATTCACAAAACTTTGTCGCAAGATTCAAAATGAAAAAAGTTTTCTTATTACTAGTATTCGTACTGACCATGGTAGAGAACTTGAAAATGAAAATTTTGAATTATTTTGTGATGAATGTGGCATTGAGCATAATTTCAACCCCTAGAACCCTTCAACAAAATGGTGCCGTAGAAAGGAAGAATAGAACCTTAGAAGAAATGAGTAGAACAATACTTTGCAAAAACAATCTTCCTAAATATTTTTGGGCTGAGGCCATTTACACCGCATGCTATATTTTAAATCGCACTTTGATTAGACCTATTCTCAAAAAGACTCCTTATGAGATTTGGCATGGAAGAAAGCCCAACATTAGTCACTTGCATGTTTTTAGTTGTAAATGTTATGTGCTAACAATGGTAAGGACAACTTGGGTAAATTTGATTCAAAATCTGATGAAGCTATTTTTCTTGGCTATTCTTTGACTAGTAGAGCTTATCGTGTTTTTAATCAAAGAACTCTTGTTGTTGAAGAATCTATACATGTGGCATTTGATGAAACTAATATCTCTTTTACAAAGCAAGTTGCTAATGATGTGTTTGTAGAACCAATACCAAATGTGGAAGACTCAAGCATCTACAAAGAAAAAGACCAACCTTGTGAAGTAAACAAAGAAGATGAACAACCCATTTCCCCTCCTCAAGAAGAAGGTGGAAACAACGATGATTTACCAAGAGAATAGAAGTTTGTTCATAATCACCCGAAGAATTTAATCCTAGGTGATCCTACCAAAGGTATCGCCACTTGTTCTTCATTTAGAAATATTTGTGGTAACCTAGCTTTCCTTTCACAGATTGAGCCTAAGAACTTTCAAGAAGCCGAATTTGATGAACATTGAATGATGGCTATGCATGAGGAGCTCAATCAATTTGAGAGAAACAAGGTTTGGAACCTAGTGCCAAGACCCAAAGATCATTATATTATTGGCACAAAATGGATCTTTAGAAACAAGCTTGATGAATCCAGCACCATTGTTAGAAATAAAGCTAGACTCGTAGCACAAGGGTATAATCAAGAAGAAAGTATTGATTTCGATGAAACCTTTGCTCCGGTTGCTAGATTAGAAGCCATTCGCATGTTACTTGCATTTGCATGTTATAGAGATTTCAAACTTTATCAAATGGATATAAAAAGTGTTTTTATAAATGGTTTCATAAATGAGGAAGTTTATGTCAAACAACCCCAGGTTTTGAAGATCATGTTTCTCCAAATCATGTATTTAAACTCTCAAAAGCTTTGTATGGTTTAAAACAAGCACCTTGTGCATGGTATGAATGCTTAAGCAAATTTTTGATTGAAAATGATTTGACTAGAGGAAAGATTGACACAACACTTTTTGTTAAAACAAAAAATAATGATTTACTTATTGTGCAAATATATGTGGACGACATTATATTTGGTGCTACTAATAAAACCTTGTGTAAGGAATTTGCTAAGTGTGTGCAAGGTGAGTTTGAGATGAGCATGATGGGGGAACTAAATTATTTTCTTGGACTTCAAATCAAACAATGTAAGGAAGGGATTTACATCAACCAAGCTAAATACACAAAGGAACTACTCAGAAAGTTTGGTATGTATGATTCAAAAATAGCCGGAACACCCATGAGCACATCAATTAAGTTAGACAATGATGAAAAGGGTAAGTCCATTGAGCAAACAAAATATCGAGGTATGATCGGCTCACTTCTCTATTTAACCGCAAGTAGACCCGATATTATATTTAGTGTTTGCATGTGTGCTAGATATCAATCAAATCCTAAGGAATCACACCTTAGTGCTGTTAAAAGAATTTTTAGATATCTTGTTGGCACTCAAAATTTAGGACTTTTCTATCCTAGATGTGTTGCATTTGATTTAATTGGTTACTCGGATGCTGACTTTGCCGGGTGCAAACTTAATAGAAAAAACACCAGTCCACTTCCTTAGTAACTCATTAGTATCTTGGTTTAGCAAAAAGCAAAATTCTGTTGCTTTATTAACGGCTGAAGCTGAATATATAGCTTCCAGAAGTTGTTGTGTCCAAGTACTTTGGATGAAACAACAATTAGAGGACTTTGACTTGCATTATGATCACATCCCTATTAAATGTGATAATACTTGTGCCATCAATTTAAGCAAAAATCCAGTTCAACACTCACGAACGAAACATATTGAAATTCGACACCACTTTTTAAGAGATCATGTTCGAAAAGGAGATATTGTTCTTAAATTCATAAACACCGACAATCAATTGGCGGATATTTTCACAAAACCACTAATAAAATTCACCAATATGATAAAGCAGTGCATAAAAAAGATATCGTCTATCAAACCCTTGATCCATCGTATTGGAGCAATTCGATAACAACAATTAGTCATATTCTATCACTTCTACAGTGCCCATAGACTAAGTTTTTTGCTTCAGATCAATTCTTCATTGCAATCGCCCTTTAATAGATCATGAGTGGGGGGTCTGTTGTCCTCCTCATTTAACCATATTTTACTGGGTTTCTGATGGTCCATTTCTGTAACAACTTAATTCTTAATGGTCAAGTGTGCCTTTATATGATACACCAAACGATCAGCATAATTTCATGTCCAGAAGTGCTTTGATGTTTACATATCTAATTATTGGTGGCAAGCAGGCAAAATAAAATCCAACTAAGCTTTGGCAAAGTTTGAGTGAAGAAGATCAAATTTATTTTTTCAATTTATCATTAGCAATCCACAAAAGTCAACTTACCAAGTTACAAATGCAGCTTTAGTAAGACGCCCATTCAGTTATTTTCCCAGCAAGCCATGTTGAACCATCCAAGCTTTGAACTACTGAATAATTTCCTCCAATGGAATAGCTGTATCATGCCAAATGTTGCAAATCTACATAATTCATATCACCTTACCAACAAAGGTAAAGAAAATTAAAGTTTGTTCTTCATGGATATCATCCAGCAGATTTTGTAGTAATTTTTTTCAGACTTCGAACAGTACAAGATACCCTGGATTTGCATTAGCATAAATTAGAGATTGCCAAGCACTTGATGAATTATAGTCCTTGACAAACCCCAGAATTAACAAAGGAAAGGCTAATATAGGGATATATATAATTTGTTGAAACAAAGAAATCTCATCATATGTGCATAAAAATACCTTGAGTGTTTTAATTGTAGATGTGACTCTCAGATAACTGTAAAATTCATACTAAGATGCAGGAATATTGTATTAATTATCTGCCATACCTAAAGCATTCCAAGTTTTCTTTCTAATCAAACCTTGTAATATAAGAAAATAACATAATTTAGGCATACAAGCATCAATCGCATGGTTAGAGGAAGTTCTTCCTAAATCATTTAAGCACACAATGAAGAAGAGTGCAATTATTCGGGTACAATCGAAGTCTAATAAAATAAACAGAAAAACATGTATTGTTCATTCTAGTCAATCACTCTGTTAGATTAAATGATACACAAACATATGAAGTCTCCTAGAAGAACATCTACAATAGGAAACATCACAAACACTGATTTTCATCTCTTTTGTTATACCTCTGTATTAACTGGTTTTGTGTATTAGTCAAAAATCTTGCTAAGGCAATTCACTGGTTCTGTCTGGTTCTGGTTCTATTTAGCGGTACTCAACGATTTAGATTTTGAATAGTTTGGTTCAATTTGCTGACATCGGCACAAATGGGGCTAAATCCAGCAATTTTATTATGACTGTAATGTTTGAAAGAATCAATGAATGATAAACTAAACCCTAAACGCTAAACATTATTTGTGTTCCTCATATTCTGTTGCTGCTTCGATCCTTAAAAACCCGTTTTCATCATTCTTGTTTGCTTTGCTTCTCAACCTTTGCTTTCTTGTTCCAACAATATTGGAGGAACAAAAAATTAGAGAAGCCAAAAACAAAAAAAAGTGAATAAATGGACAAATACGCTTTGTTTGTCACAAAATGCTGACATGTCACAATATTGGTGCTTGACTGTTTCTCCTATTCAAGCTTGAAGTAGAGACAAGCCAAACTTCACCAAAAAAGAGAAAAAAAAATTAATTTCATTCAAGAATTTTTGTCAATTTATAAAAGACCCTGTTTGAAGTTGATAATAAAAAAGATGATAACATCTCTCCTTCAACTTGAAAATAATCAAAAAAAATTCAACTTGATTTAATCTATTTTTGCAGCATAAATGATATACAAAAATTGTACCAAACTCTCTTGCACATATTCTTAAAAAAAAACTATATAAGTAGATAGAATAAGCTAAACCAAACAAAGCCAATGTCTTCTGTGACAATCGTCCATTGTAGGACTTTAAACTTGAGCTGCATAGTGTTCATAGGTTGGAAGTGCATTATGTGTTATTAAATAAATTGATTTGCCTAAACTGAAGTTGGTTTTATTCTTTTTTTTAAGATAAATAAATTTTTTCTAAAAAACAAATAACATAACAAGTAAATTTTTCTACTGTATTACTGACCTGAATTTTCAGTTCCTGCAAAACTTGGCACCTTCAGAATTCTATCTTGGTTGCTTTCAGTTGCATATGGGTTTTAAGTGAATACATTCGTATTCATATTTTCAACAAGTCTAATGGTTATACTTTGGTTTACAAATACGATCGGGAAGATTTCCTTAATTACTTATGCTTGAACTCACTTCACATTGTGAACTACCACAAGTATCAACTTTGTCATGATTGATATAAACCTTGAAACCTGCCAAGAGAAACTTAGCATGAAGGAAACCATATGAAACC
Source organism: Camellia japonica (assembly GCA_030407325.1). Taxonomy (NCBI): domain Eukaryota; kingdom Viridiplantae; phylum Streptophyta; class Magnoliopsida; order Ericales; family Theaceae; genus Camellia; species Camellia japonica. Next base: position 18,925,206 of record JAPPVO010000029.1, read on the forward strand.
ATAGCAAAAATAACCATTCAAAGTCCTATATGACAAGAACATGCAAGTTAATTCGTTTGGGATGTTTTGATATGAAGGAAAAAAAATAAAATAAACCAATTTCATTGGCAATAAATGTCATAAGCACATGAACATAATAAGTTTTCTCTTATAGGCATATTGTCAAACACAATGTGTGCAAGGTATACAATAAAAACACTGATTAACACACAAACGTAACAAATCCAATACCAACATCTGTAAACAAAAGAAATTGAAAATCATGATGTGTAATCATCTAATATATAAACAAAACAAAAGGTTTGTAAAAATGTATTACCAGGTGGTGCAATTTGGGAGTCTGTTTAGGAGCTTATCTATGTACACAGTGAACAAAAAATCGTAGACATTGAAAATATAGGATTGATGATTTTGTACAATCGATTCACTGACACAGAACACTGGACATTGTATGTAGATGTATTCAATTGGGTCCTCATCCAGTGCAATTACCATCCAAAACATTGAATTGATAGGACCTATACTGCAAATATACCATTTCTATAGGATTTGTAAAAAGGTAATAATTAAAAGGAAAAGCCCACAATTCAATCTCAAACCCTAATCCATCACCTACCACCACCACCACCAACCACATATACACACATAGAGAGTCATAAGGGATTGAAGGTGGTGGTCGAAGGTGTAAAGGGAATGAGAAGGTAGAAAAAGGCTAGGGGTGGAGACCGAAGATAGAAAGGGGTTGGGAAAGGGCGAAAGAGGGTGGAGAGAGACTTGGGGTGGCAGATAAAATTGGAGCGGGTGGGAAAGCGGTTAGGATAGTTGCTGGAAGAGAAGAAGGTGGTGTTAAGTACGGGTATGGAGAGAAATTGGGTTTTGTATAAAATTAGTTTTTTTTGTCTTTATTGGTAATTTAGCTTATGGATATAATGATATCAAAACAATTTGATGTTGAAACAATTAACAGATGTGGAATGCCCAACAAATTAATACCGTATTTCGCAAAAAGTAATTCGCTTTGCAGACATAATCTTTCAACCCACCTTGTGGATAGGTTACTGTAATACCCTCAGGCCCGTTTGTTTTTGGGGTTAAATAGATGAGAGGAGATTAGGATGGAGATGGGATTATTTAGTGTAGTGTTGTGTTTGTTTGCAAGTCGGGGAGGGGATTAGGATGGAGGATGTGATATAGATGGCGGTTGAAAGGGGGATTGAGATGGAGGAGGTGGAGATGATATTAGAAAAATAGTGAGGGAATTAGAAATTTTTTTATTTTTTATATTTTTTATATATTGGGAATTTTTTTTTAAATATTAATGTTTAATTTTTTATATTTTTTTATTTGTTTTATTATTTTATATAAAAATAATTTAACAGTTCCTACACTAACAACTATCATCAAAACAAACACAATTTTACTTAATCCCCTCACTATCAATCTCTTTCATTCTACCTCTGAAAACAAACGAGGCCTCAATTGACACACGACCTCATAGTGAGGTGTACATACTAGTCTAAATGAATTATTCAATCACAATAGAATGCTTCTAATGAATCCTTCCATAAAATCCTTAGATACTTGTATAACAAAATCGTAAAGAGCACCCTGATTTGAGTGAGGAGTTCCATGGTGTGCTATTGAATCAAGAGTTTCTAAGAAGATTAAAGCCACCATTACAATATGTAAGAGATTTAGAGATTAATTTTTTTGATATCTAAAAGTGAAAATTTTGTTATAGAAGACATTTAATGATTAATTTTTATGGTCGTGAAGATAGTCGCTAAAAGGTCGTTTCGAAAAATAAAAAATAAGGCTTTTAGTGACAAAATTTTGAAAATATCAGTAAATAATTTGGTCTAAAAATAATTTTTTTTTGACAAAAATTTAGTCCCAAAAAGATAATAATTTATCATTAATGACTAATTTTCGCTGTTAAAAATATAATGACGACCCTTTTTATAATAAAAATATTTAATTTCTATAAAATAATTTTATCTTTAAATTTTGATTTCTAAAATTTCAATTTTATTTTATTTTTTTAATAGTGACATATGGTAGTGTGTGATTAACAACAAATTTGGTTGTCATTATTTAGATTTTTTTTTGTTTTTTTTTTTTGGTCACGTAAATCATTGTTCCCGTTTTCTCACTTTGATTTATGTGTAGGATTTTATTTTTTATTGGTAACGTGTCTTTAGAGTTTGATCGATTTACCCTGTCTAAAGTACATATGAATAGTGCAATGATTTAAAATGGCTTGAATGTTAAACTTCAGCCATTGATTTCTGATTTAGGACTTAAGATGATAATAAAAAAGAATACGTTGAGTTTAGATTTATGCGAAATACGTTTAGCTAGGGGAAATAGATTTATCATATAGTGTTATTTTAATTATTTTTATTTTGTGAGTGAATATTTTATTAAAAATTATTTTTTAATATAATTTTATTTTAGAATATAATTATAATAATAATAATTTTTTATAAAAAATATATATAACATATAAAGGGATAATATATGTTTCAAATAAAAATAATATAACACAAATAAGATTAAATATATATATATGCTAAATACAACCGTCTCACCTTCTCTCTCTCTCAAAAAAAAAAAAAAAAAAAATCAGCTCTCTCTCTCTCTCTCTCTCTCTCTCTCGTGTTCGCAATTGGATCACAAAGGCCAACAACGCTCAATCAACTTCGATTGATTCGAACTCTGTCTCAATTCCACACCACCCCAAGCTAAAATCTCAATCTCTTTCTTTCAGAGAGAGAGATAGAGACGGAGAGAGAGAGAGAGAGAGAGGAGTCCATAGATGGATTCGGATCAGGAATTACCAGAGGGAACGGTACAGAACATACTAGACCAAGATAGTCTCAAGTGGGTTTTCGTTGGGGGCAAAGGTGGTGTTGGCAAGACCACCTGTAGCTCTGTCCTCTCGATCCTCCTCTCTAGGGTTCGCCCCTCTGTTCTTATTATCTCCACCGACCCTGCTCACAATCTCAGTGATGCGTTTCAGCAGCGCTTCACCAAATCCCCTACTTTGATCAACGGCTTTACCAATTTGTACGCCATGGTATTGCTTTGATTCTCTTGCTTTTGCTTTTTCTGTGGCTTAATTTGGTTCTCTTTTTGTATTAATTTTGTGGGTTTTCAATGTCTTGAGTAAATTTTGAGTCTTTGATGAATTGTGGCACTACCCAGTTCGTGATTTAGGTGATTTATTGCTTTGTCTTGTGTGTTTGGTTGTTCAAGTGGAAATTATTTTCAATTGTTTGAGTAAATTGTGAGTCTTTGATGAATTGTGGCACTACCCAGTTCATGATTTAGGTGATATATTGCATTGTCTTGTGTGTGTTTTGTTGAAATGGAAAATTTGGTGCTTAATTACTGATTTGATTGTTGTTACATGGGGTTTGTGCAATATAAAGTTTATTGTTAGTGTATGTTTGGAATGCACAGTTCATTGCTTAATTCCCCATTTTGGTGTCTTCTTGTTGTCTCTCTTCCCTCCTGTATTGGTGCTCATTTGTTGATTTATATTCGTGTGAGTTCAGATATGTGTGTACTAGATATCCATGTGGTTAAATTACCTAAGGCTCACTGATCTGGGTTTCCATTTTTACTTGGAAGGAGGAATAAGATGCAGTTGTATAATCGTATTAACTCAAGTTGTGGATTAGTTGGGTTTACCCAGATACCCGATTATAAAAAAAATAAAATAATAAAAAGTTGTGGAGTTCAACCATTCTTTACTCCATTTATGGATTAGGTTTACCTGGATACCTGATTGTCAAAAAAAAAAAAAAGTTTGTGGAGTTCAACCATTGTTTACTCTGTTTATGAATTAAATTTACATGACATTCGCTGGATTTATTCCTTACCGAAAGTTGTATCTGAGCTTCTGATATATATTTAAGAGAAGATTGGATCACAGGGTTGTTGTGATTCTTGGCCATGTGCTGCTTCATCAAATACCTGATAATTATCCAGTTATCTAGACTTTGATTCAACTTGATCTTATGAATTTTGATACTCTGGTTTGATGTCATGTAGCCTAATTTTTTATAGTTTGTTTGGTTCCTATAGGAGGTAGATCCAACCACGGAGAATGAAGAGGCTCTTGGCACAGATGGAATGGATGGTTTTTTGTCCGATCTAGCTAATTCAATTCCTGGAATTGACGAGGCTATGAGCTTTGCGGAGATGCTGAAGTAAGTAACCATGTTTCATTTGATTTGGTAGCTCTATAAACAGCAAATCTCTCAGGTCCCAATCATTTGTTTCATATTTAGATCTGGATTGAATGGCCAGCTAGTTTGTATACAAAAAAATTTAATATGTTTGATGATAGTCTTTATAACTTCTTCTTCTTCTTCTTCTTCTTTTTTTTATTTTTTATTTTTATTTGTTTGGGTAATCAACAACGAAAATAGAATGTATTAGAGAGCATCCTGAGAGGCACAACTCTTCAATACAATCAAATAAATAATAGAAAGAAAAAAGAAGCAAGAAAAAGGTGCAAAAATATAACCAAACCCAAAATACTCTAGGTTTGTTGATATTCAATTCTATTCAGATACAAATAATGGTTAGTTCGGTATCAATTGTGCACATACATTATTCCATTTCCTACAAAACTCTAAAAAAGTTTTTGTGCATGGTTTTCACAATATAAATTGTTCACTTGTATGTTAATAGTCAATCTTTTTTTTAATTTGTAATTCTAATCCTTTGGCTTTTTGCTGCAGATTAGTCCAAACAATGGATTATTCTGTTATAGTATTTGATACAGCTCCTACTGGACATACTTTACGTCTATTGCAATTTCCATCGACATTAGAGAAGGGGCTTGTCAAAATGATGAGTTTGAAGAATAAATTTGGTGGCTTAATAAGTCAGGTATTGCAAGGTTATAACATATTCGGCTGAAGTACGGTTGTTTTCTTTTTGTTTTTGTTTTTGTTTTTTTTGTTTTTGATAAGTAAAAATTTATATTAGAAGGCACCAAGGGGTGCCACCCCATATACCTGAAGTGCTGTTGTTTCTTATCTAGTTTCCCCCCCCCCCCAATTTTGATGATCAGTGTCAATAAACTCGATGTACATTGTGTAGGCAAAAAAGACTTCAGTCTTACACTGAAGGGTGTTTTTTCATTTTTCTTTAGTGGTGTTCTTTGCCAACCTTGAAATACCCATGCAGCCAAGGGTTAAAGATCCTTACAAAAACTGGTAATACCATACTAAATCTCCTTTGTGTTTGTTAACTCCCCTATCCCCGCTACGATTTTACCAATGTGGTGATTTGCCTATGAGCATTAGGCATGTTATGAACTAAGTCTTCTCAGTTGGAGAAGGATAGACATGAGAGTTAAGAAGTTTGACAAGACTGCAAAAAATGGTAGCAATTAGTTGGAGTCAATGAGCCAGTTGTGGCTTAGGGAGGGGGACAAGAATACTCACTTTTAGATATGGGCACACGGATGACATTGTGGTGTTGCCTGTATTTAGTCAAAATTTGCATTACTTTTTTTGGTACATATGGATCATCTGATCATATATCAATCTCTATGATTTTTCCTGTGAGATTTGACATTTACTGACATGTTAAAATTCAATTTTATTAGATGTGCTTTTCTTGTAAACTTCTAACTGTTTTCTTAAGACTACTAATTTTAGCTTTTTGTTTGCAACATGATCATGCAACTGACTAGATTTAATAACTGTTAATGGTAGATGACTCGTCTTTTCGGTGTTGGTGACGAATTTGGTGAGGATGCAATTTTGGGAAAGCTTGAGGGCATGAAGGAGTTGATTGAGCAAGTAAACATGCAGTTCAAGGATCCAGTAAGGTCTTATATTCAAGTTGTTCTTTGATTAGAATGGATACTGTTATGTTTATCATTTGTTGTTACCTGTTGGATAATGACCACTTCTGGTAAAACCAGAGTTCTGTGGAAAACCTCTTAAATTTAGCTAATGTGATTTTGATTGTAGATTCACAATTTTACATGGTTATAAATTTAAGTGTTAGTATTTGCTCAAAACTTGTAAAATAAAAGTGGAAGAAATTTGATTTAAAGCACCTAATCTGTTAGTTTGTCAAATGCTAATTTATTGTCATAGACCTTTCTATGAGGCACTTCCCACAAAGCTCTTTCTCTTTAAGGGTTCTATATTTTGGGTGCCACGGCACATAGAGAGAGGGTCTTCTTGCTCCTACATGTACTTCTTAGGAAGTGCACTTTGCAACCTCTATAGGCCCCTACTACTGTCAATGTGCTTACTTTTGGCAGACCCTTGTGAGCTCAATTTTCGACATGATTGTGAATTGTTTCTCATCTTCAGTCATGTTCTTGTGATATTTATTCCTTTTGTTTTTCCTTTTTTTTAATCTTCCTGTCTCTTTTATTTTATTTTTTTAATTTTTTGAACTATAACTAGCTTTATGCTTGGGAACCATTTAGATGGTGTAACAACATCAAAGTTGGAGCCTTCATGGTGTGATCGGCTTTCTGTTTGGGGAGCTTTTCGGCTGAATGCATTATTGTTGGACTTTCATATTGTAGAATATGGAAGTACATAAGGTTATTAGGAAACCTCAAGTCTGATAGTCAAGGCTTGGGGCTTGGGGGTGTGCTTCCTCCAAGGTCTCAAGCTCAAAACCTCCTACGTGCAAGCAATCTCTTGGGGCCATGTCCATACAAGGCTTTGCCCTGGCTTTAATCGGGACCCCCGCAAGTAGACAGTGGGATTGGTCCCCCGGATTAGTCGGTCCAAAGGGCCGGATACTGAGTTATCAAAAAAAAAATTATTAGGAAATTTGAAATTGGTAATCGTTAATTGCTTAGTTTTTTAGGCAGGATATGAGTACTAAATCAACATAAATATCTGGTCTTATCACTTTTTGCCTTTTGCTTTTGTTTTCATTGAAAATTTGAGCTTATTTAGTGTTGGCTTTTGAAGACACGAGCTGCTAAGTTTTCCTTAATTGTCTTTTGTGACTATATAATTTGCAATCCATCATGTTATCATCAGAGTATTCAACATTCCCATTATCTTTATTAATGTAATGTTTGTAGGCAGGCAAATATTCAATCTTTCTTATACTCCACAACTTTTATTTTATTTTTTAATGCCCCATGTTTCCTGTTGACAGGACTTGACAACCTTTGTTTGTGTTTGCATTCCAGAGTTCCTCTCTCTCTACGAAACAGAGAGACTGGTGCAGGAACTCACAAAATTTGAGATAGATACTCACAATATCATTATCAACCAAGTGCTCTATGATGAAGAAGGTATACTTACCTTGTTGAAATATGAGTACTTTGTTCGTATCCTTGCTTGAAAAGAGAAGTTTTAATGTTTAACCGGTTTTCCTTGTTATTATAGGTGTTGAATCTAAGTTGCTCAAAGCTAGAATGCGGATGCAACAAAAGTACCTTGATCAATTCTACATGTTGTATGATGATTTTCACATTACTAAGCTACCATTGCTGCCAGAAGAGGTAAACTACAAAGTCAAGATTCTTTAGTCCAATAATGCTACATATACCATATTTGATTATCATGTGATGTGTCACTACTGTATTGGTGATAATGTAGGACCTATTCAACCAATACAATTTTGACATATGAGATGGTAAACCAAATGTGGTCATTGTAGCGTTACTCTTCTGTACCTTCTAAATTTTATAATTTTTAATTTAAACATATTGAGTACGTCATCATTTATAATTTTTAAACTTTTAATGATAAAATGGATGCAATATGCTTAAAAGCTGAGTTTGTTTAGGATAAATGTGAGGGAAAGAGAAATAATATAATTTTTTATGAATTTGTTTAGCACGAAAGTAGTGGAAAGTAGAAGAAAATTAATTTTCTTGTATAACCCATGTTAGCATTGTAACTAAATTTTTAATTTCCTGCAAAAAAAAAAATGAAGGAAAACACAAGAAAATTTAGATGCATCTATATAAGGAGTTATCTATAACTAAAATCTTGGGTTGTGTTTGGTAGAGTTTTAGAATTATGATTTGAGAATAGAGTTGTATTTTGAGTTTGTGAGTTTTGAAATTATAATTTGAGTGTGAAAAATTTGTTTGGTTGTGAATTTTAAAAAGAGTTTGAATTGAGTGATGTGACATATAATATTGAAAAGTGGATGATTTGAAAAGTGTTTTGAAAAATGGATGTAGAATTAATTTTTTAAAACTATAACCAAACCCACACACTCAAACTAAATGGTAGAATTAAACTTCAAAAACTCTACCAAACAGAGCCTTGAATTTCTCTATCTTTTTCTTGTAAATTTTTTATCTTAATCAAATGCTTGCAAGAAAATATATTTTCTTTTCTATTTCTTTTCTTTCACTTTCATTTTCTACCAATTTTTCTTAGCCTAAATGAAAATTTATACTTGTCAAAACAAAACAAAACAATAATAATTTGTGAATTTGTATTGACCACAAACATCGTGACTATTTTAGTTGTTTTGTTATATTGTGAATAAATTACACTTTTTCATGATATACTCCTACTTGAATATATAATCTAGGTGCCAAGGGATTCCAAGTCTGTTACCCTTTACAGTTTTAGGAATTTTTTCTGCTTTTTATTTAATAAGCCCTCTAATCACAAATGTGGATTTCATAGGTTTGCGGTGTAGATGCTCTGAAATCATTTTCACGTCATTTTCTGTCACCATATCAACCTTCTGTCAACGAAGACACGGTGGAAGAGGTGGAGAGAAGAGTATCATCGCTGAGGGAACAGTTAACAGAAGCTGAAGCAGAGCTAGAAAGACTAAGAAAAGGAAAGCAAAAAGTCTGATATAAGAAGTAAAAGAAAAGGTCCGACTATACCCTGAATGGCCATTGTAGTCTTTTTCTTCCTTGTCCTTTTTATTTTTATTTTTATTTTTTATACTTTAATACTAATTCCCCCAACAGGTAGGTGTTTTTGTTTCCAATAGACTGCCAGAGAAGTCAATTATTTATTTTCTGCTCCATTTCTGTTTGGAGAGTTGTATTCTCATTCATGAAAACCTTTTGCCTTTTTGTTGAATTTTAGGTAATTGATAATTGTCATGTATTTGTTAATATCGAAGTGATGTTACAAATAAATGAAATTTATTGGTCGTACAAGCACGGTCTATTTCAGATGCCTTTTTAAGTATGAGCAATCGCTGCCTTGAAAATTCCGCAATCACAATGTCCTACTAAATTTTGACTCAAATATGGAGTAGCATAACCGTTTTTTCTAATGCATAGTAGTACTAAAGACGAGGGCATTATAGGGATTTCAATTGACGTGATCTCTTTCTATATTTATTCAATGATTGTGTGAGATGGCTTCTTGTTGTGTCACACATCTGTGGAAACAATGACTGATTTGAGTTTAGAACCTGTCGAAATTCAGCATCTTCCTATGTTGAGATGTGAAGGCCAAGCCAAGCTGTGAAGCTAATAATTGTGTATGAATGTTAGCCCAGAATTGTGTTATTGCAGCTGTCTACTTCCCAAGTGCAAACCTATTAAAATGGAACTCCTTTTGGTGTTTTCGATTGGCCGGACTAGAATGGGATTGGACTAGGGAACATGTGTTTGGGATTCATGGTTGTTTGGTCAGATTGCTAGTCTGGTAGCAGGGTGGCACACACTGGTTTTAGTTTCGCTCTTGCGGCATCAATATCTGTTGATTTTGGTCCAACCTTGCCTTGGAAAATACAGCTATATTCATATGGAGGCTATTAAATCCCATCCTCCCAAGACAGTCTTGTCTTTTGGATTATCTTCCCTCCATCTAGTAGTGGTAAGAAATAATTGTTCAAATCTTATCTTATTAATCTCACACTAACTCTCATCTAGCAATTCCATGATACTAAAAACAACGTATAAAACCAACCATATTATGTATCTCCTATTTCCTAATTTAGTCCCCCCAAAACAAACATGACTGGTGTGTTAAGATGAATTTGGATCTTCTATACTAATTTTTCTTAAAAACAACTATGCATTATTTTATCTTTAGTTTTTGTAAAACTAAATTTTATGTTAACATGTGTTTGGTCTACCACTAACTCAACGGATGGAGAGAAACGTGCAAGCAGAGCCAGACATGACTTAGGCAATGCCGATTAGCATTTCAACCATTAAAATAGCAGCTAATTATTTAAAAAAATTCTCAATAATGCAGAAATCTCTCAATAAAATTACTTGAATAACGCTTTTCATATTGAGGAGAGTTGTCCATAATCTATTTTTGAATCCTTCTTTCTTTTGGGTAGGGATGACCAACCTTCGGTCAAATTGGAGTAAATAAATATTCACGTTCCATATTAGTCTTTTATTGGACAAATGGACTTGAGAATATATTCACATGTAAAATAATTTATATATATATTTAACACATTCACACATCAAAGTTGAGATGGCCGAGTTGGTCTAAGGCGCCAGATTAAGGTTCTGGTCCGAAAGGGCGTGGGTTCAAATCCCACTCTCAACATCAATTTTTTACTCTTCTTCTTCCTTTCCCTTTTTTTTTTTTTTTTTTAAACTCTTTCATTTCTATATAAACATTTTGCTAACCACTCTTTTTCTTTTTTAATTTCAATTTCTTCTCTTTTTCTTCTTCCTTTTTTTTTTTTTTTGGATAAATCTCACTCTCAACATCTCTTGTTTGCTTTTTCTTTTATATCTATAAAAATTTGGCTAACCACTCTTCTTTTCTTCTTTTTTCTTTTTTTAATTTCTATAAAAAATAAATTGGCTAACCACTCTTTTGTAAGCTCTTTATGAATGAAATTAATCTCTTTTGTAAGCTCTTTATGAAATTATCACTTTAAAAAACCAAATTAGTAATTTCGATATAGAGCTAATATTTGGTAATATTTACATAAAGTGATATTCACCAAGCACAAGCAATATCATACACTTTGTTCTGAATTACAAAAACCCATAAATACTAGGCTGAGAAACAGCCAAACATGCCCTTTCTTTTCAGTATAACATTGCTAAAGGACAAATTAGCAAACAAGCTTGTTTGTGTTAAACCACAATAATCTCGATCAGTAAGTACAATACCAATCAAGAAGACAACATACAACATTTGAGACTATCCACCATGCAAGGTTGAGATGAAAACCACCACATCCTTATCTTCAAGTGTTGTATCAAGTTGCCCACTTAGTTCCCAATCACAATCATTCACTAGGACCAGAACACCAGGTCTCCTGCAAGGGAACATTTGATTAACCAAAGTTAACTCATTAGCCATGTTTGATATGCGGACTAGATTTTATACTATGGGATAAAGGTTGGGATTAGTGTAAAATTAGGGATGTGGTCATATAAGAGGGGAAGGATTATTTTGACCATTGGATGAGATGATACGGCTAAACCCCACGGCCATGGGATTAGCAATAACATCGGGTGGCGACACCAAATTTTACAAATCAAACGCGTTATTAGGGGACAACAAAAATACATGTGATGCTCATGTGGGGCCCACAGTATTACCAATCCCAAACCCCTCTCCAAACCGTGTATCAGAAACGTGGCCATTATGAGGAAATTGAAGGACAATGCATTGTTTCATCGGATAAAGAAGACATTTTTTGTGTTTGGTCTCAAGCTGCCAATCACCCCTAATATTGGAATTTCTAAACATTACAAAATAGTAGCAGGCTTGATCAAAGCACCATCATCAAGTAGCAGGATTCAAAGCACCATCAAGACAACGCCACCAAATTTAAATATTACAAGTGTAGTCCTACTTACACAGAATCTTCTTTCATGAACATTTCAGGTCTCTCCTTGATCAAATTGGTACGAACAAAAAGCAAGCAAGTCTTTCATGGTTAGCTGAGAGGAATATGCAACAGAATAATAGTCGAACAATCATAAAAGGGGGAAAAAAACACTCAATTTATGCTGCACCTAGTATGCTAGTACTGGAAGAGATTTACCTGGTCTTCTCCATCTTGTGCATCAACATTGACGTTATGGATCTTGACAGAATCACAGAGAAGTTCTAGTCCTCCGCTTCATTAGAAAATTAACAAGGCATTAGGTTAAGAGAAAGCAAAACGAAGAATGAGTCTAGAATACAAGTATAGAGCAGAACACACTTCTGTTTGGTCATTTCATAAAAAGTTCATGGCCGTAGGCAATGCACATGAACCTGAAAAAAGGACCCAACACCAGAAGGAATTGAAGAGCACTAGAAAACCAACTTCTAAAGGACTTGGCAGGTTTTCCACGTAATACAGGAAAAACAAAACCAAAATAAAATAAAATAAAATAAAAAAGAAAGAAGAAAAAGATGAAGGTTGTATCATCCACATAATCCACACACACAAATCCCAGACAGGTTTATTAACAATTGGTCTAATTATGGACGTCCATAATGGCTCTTCTGGGAGAACAAACAACTCGCTATGGTTCAAGAATCCAGACAGTTGAAGTTTTGGTTAATGCTATTTTAGGGGGCATAATTGAAAATATTAATACCATAACTCAAGCAACAGATAATATCAAGCCCAAGTTACCGCAAAAGACTACCGAGTACCCAACCAAACTAAGACTTGTGTCCCAATCAAATGAGCCCGGCTACATGAATCCTTTTTCGCCATTATACTCTGTCAAGGGCTATATGCTAAGTTCAATTAAATAAAGCCATATCATTTTTTACTATCACATTCCATGTCAGTTTAGGTCTTTTCTGCCCTTAATTTATGAGATTTAAGTAGTTATTATTGTTGACATATTGCTACCACTCTCCTTATCTCTTATGTTCGAGGTTGTAAACATAAACCCATTCTACCTATTATAGTCCATCAAAAGCCATATTGCATGCACTCAGCCTCTCAAAATACCACAAACCAACATTTTTCTAGGCTACCATGATGTGGGACTTAAATCGGGTAATTAACTACATCAGACACTTGAAGCAGAATTTTCACAAAATAGTATATCTTGGTGTAGCATTTGCTTTGATGGGTAAGCAGTAGTTTAGATTAATCTATCATCAAACCTCACCGGTTTTCAAACACTTAATTAGCTCAAGTTCTATGAAACTTCAAATCCAACTACCACCAAAGTGGAGGCATCTTCAATCAAGGCCACTATAGCTTCATTTATATAATGCATCCCTATATCACCACTCCTATCAGTCTTTCCTTCTCACGCATTCAAAGATTGAAGAGCTTAACAAACACAAACGATGCTCATTAACATATGTCAGAAATATTTACATGAACTATTCGTCTCCATAATGCTTTCTTCAGATGTGCTCTTGGAAAGTAAAAACAATAAAAACTTTCCATAATATTTTCACAGAGATTTAGGTTGCGTTTGGTAGAGCTTTTTAAATATGAGTAGGAGTTATATTTTGAGTTTGTGAGTTTTGGAATTATGATTTGAGTGTAGAAAATTTGTTTGGTGAAAGAGTTTTGAATTGAGTGGGGAATTTTTGATGTAACATATGATATTTGATACAAAAACTTACAACTCATAACCAAACATACAACTCAAAATTCTATAAAGCTCATAAAAAAATTTTAAAAATTCGAAAAATATTTTTTTCGAATATATAAAAATTAACATATGTCAAAAAATATATATATATATTTGCACTGTTCCGGTCAACCGGCCAGACGACCGGTTAGCTTAAATATTCCCGCATTTGACCGAGTTTTCAAAATGAGTCTGGAATTAAGTTTTGAAACTCCTAAACAAATATCATGTTCAAAATAACGTTCCAGAGCTATACCAAACAGAGCCTTAGCTTCTCTATTGGATCTGACCAAAAAACAGAGGAAAAAAAAAGAGCTCCTCTTTTGGAATCAAATTTCATACATCTCATAATATTTTCAACTTTGCATTTTGTTTTTAACTTTCAGCTGAATCATGTTTTTTTCCTTGTGAGAAATTTGCAATATTAAAGCTGTAGAAGTAAAAACAGAAGAAAGATGATTAAGGTCAAATCAACTCTAAGAAGAACGGCCAGATAAATACAGCCCTTCCAGACTGAATAGAGACTGGATCAAATAAAATCTGGATCAAATTTTCAAATAAGAAAAAAAAAAAAAGAAGATAAATAATACAATAGAGTTTATTAAGTCAAGAATACACGTGAGAGAAAAGAGAACGGCCGCTAAAATAAGTTTCTTAAATCAGCAATGTAGGAAGAGACTGGGTCTTGCAACAAACAAATAGCATATAGTTTATGGAAAGTCCTTAGAATGTCACGTCTTTTACCATAAAAATATCATTGATCCATTCACTTCTGAACATAAGGTTGGACAGATGTATGGTGAAAAGACAGTAAAGATATGAAAAATGTGTGCATATTTATATTATAAGCTCCATTAAGGATTGCACTCTGTCCACCTCAACAATGAAGGTCTTTATTAGCTCAAAACATCTCAGATTACTGTCCCGTAAACTTTATGGTGCAAAATATTGGGGCAATAAACAAATGACATGTCCACTAAAGGAGAGGACATGATAGGTATGGGACAAAATGTTTTGCACAATCACAAAACACCCCAAAACCAGTTCTCCACTCAAGGTATCCTAATCTATTTCTAGGAGCAACATCTTCTTTATTGACCCCTTCCATATATGGGATGGCTTCTCCAATTTATGAAAAGCAGTCACTTATACCCATCTTCATTACTTCAGATTAAATTTTCACCTGTCTAAGTTTACACCTATTTTACAAAAGTTGAATCCCAAACATATTAAGTCTCATCCTTGCTTAACCTAACATCTTTGGCTAAAGCTCTCGGCATTACCCATTTACTCTAGTTTTCAAAAATGATGTTGTCTAATTCAGCTTCCAGTCTGTTTTTAAGTCAAAAATCCTGGTGCATACATGACCACACAAAATTTTAGCCACCAAGCCCAAAACAATTACAGTAGCCAATCAAGAGACTCCCAGCAACTAATTTCATCTCCATGAAATACCTCTAGGTCCAATAGAATTAAAAAAATAAAAATAAAATCCAACACCATCAAGGCATCAACATGTATGCTTATCAGCCTCCACTACTAATCCTATACACATATGCTAGATATATCTCCATTCTAGATTTCCTTTTTTATTAGCAATCCGTGTGTTTATAATTGATGATAAATGGAAAATGTATGGGTTGGCTTACGCTGTGTTTGGTTGGAGGATTTGGAGAGAGATTTCAAAAGGGAAAGGAAAAAGGTGTGTGAAACTAGGTAAAATGTAAGTATATTTTATTCACATTTCACCTACGTTTTCCATTTTCATTTCCAAATCCCTCCTCAAATCCCCCAACCAAACACAGTATTAGTGTATGAAGTGTTCCCTTACAAGATGTGATGCTCGTGTCACGTAGATTCCACGTCTTCTATTCACCTCAAACTATTTTAATTTAACCAACTAGGCTAGCTCATTAGCCAAAATCAATGTACCCAAAATATATATATATATATAACAAATCAAAAGGAAATATCTGTACTAATATATAAAGTGCATACTAATGTATAAAGTGAAGACTAGAGTTGTTGATGTCTTAAGTTTGGTATTTTCCTAAAATACCCTAATAATAGTTACATGGGCAGTTATATTCAGTTTGTTTTTTCTTTTCTTTTTTTTTTTTTTTGAAATCTCTCGACTTTTGGTCTTTTCAGATTTATGGAATGTTTTAATTTTCAGATTTTGAATTCAATATACACTTCACAATCTTATTCTAGTATGATATATGCATACTATTATCGTTATTTTCTCATAAGGGTAACAAATAACAATTGATATATATATAAACACACTAATACACAGGCTCGTGTACATATCAAAGTATAATTGTATAAATTGTAGACAGTAATTCCAGCAAGCAAGTACTAACAAAAATAACAAGAAGCAGCAACAAACCGCAAATGAAATGAAAGCGAGGGTAAGAAGGAAAAGCAATCAAAGTGTAACAACAAATTCATTGTTTTAATTGAATTGGGATACTATGATAGCTTCAGAATCAAGCAAAAATTATATTATCATGTACTACTACCTATATACTACAGGTAGATTCAAAAACCAAAACCAAAACCAAAACCAAAATTACCCGAATTCAAGGGTCAGCTGCATGTTCACTGTTCCGAAAGATTCGAACTGTAAAGAGACAGACCTCTGAGAGCCAGAGCCAGAGCCAGAGCCAGAGCGAGAGGGATGTAAATGAACTCCTTTTGCTGGGGTTTTGAATATCCAATAAAACCCTCCCCTTCTCTAGCTCTAGGCTTAATTTTTTAAAAAATTTAACTTTAGTGATTTTTTTTTTTAAAAAAAAATTATATACAGAATATTTACTTTTCTAATTCGTTTAATGTAGAATAATTTTTTTAAATATATATATATATATATATATATAATACTAAAAACATAAAAATACATCAAAAGTCAAACAAAATATTTATTTATTTATTTATTTTGTCTTGTGTGATTTTATTTATTTATTTATTTATTGTTTTTACTTTTTTGATTTGTAAATTGGATGAAGCACCAATAAATCATAAGTAGTGATTTTGTGAATTATTTGGGAGAGTTTCTATTTCCACACATCAAACCTTCTTTATGTACATGATTTCTCAAAACACACACTTAATGAATTTGAAATCTCATTTTTTATTCAATACACAACTTATTATACCAAAAACGGCAGTGCTAGGTCCCCCGAATCCCCACAATTTCCATTTCAAGTTAAAAAAAAAAAAACAAAAGAAAACAAAAAAAAAAAAAAGAAAACAGTTTCCAAAAAAGGAAATTAGGGGGATTAGGGGGATTATTTTTAGGGGGACAAATCATTTTTTATACCAAAAATGTCATCATCTCATTCCTTTTTCAAACCCTAATCCTAACCATAACTTTCATCATTCTTTATTTACTGTCAGCCGACCAACCGCTACCTCCTCTGTCGAAAATTTAAGCTGCCACCGCAATTTCCATCCCTCCACCATCACCAGCCACCATTACCAGCCCTTCACACACCATTCTAACTCATCTCATGGTATCAAATTGTAGTTTGTTGGCTATGTATTCAATCCATTAAACATAGCAATTTGTTGGATTTATTAAATCATCCCCTTTAGATAAGAAGATTGATTAACTAAGTAAATTACAAAAGTCACAAAAATTTCCTCTCCATGTAACTGTTATTTGCATAAACACCATACTTCAGTTTATATTTCCTTAAATGGATAAAACAAAAATGGCCAGTCTTAAGTATTCTAGGTCACTAATCTATGCACTTGAATTCACTCCATTATGAAAAGAAATATTTTCAAGTTCGAATGACAGAGGAGGCTGAAGAGATGGCGGGGAGTATCATCGGAGTTGAAATAAGCAATGAGGATGATGGTGGCAATGGTAGTAGCAGTAGGGGAGGTTTGCCAGAAGTGGAAAACATGATTAGGGTGGTCAAGGAGAAGGCTAACAAATTAGGATATCGATTGAAAAGTTGAGA
Source organism: Camellia japonica (assembly GCA_030407325.1). Lineage (NCBI taxonomy): Eukaryota > Viridiplantae > Streptophyta > Magnoliopsida > Ericales > Theaceae > Camellia > Camellia japonica. The sequence continues at coordinate 18,942,699 of JAPPVO010000029.1, forward strand.
ATATTTTGGTATTTTTATTTTAGGACAAAAATGTAATATAAAAAAGATTCATTAAGTGTGTAGAGTGAGGAAATTTGGTGTGTAAATAGAATTTCCCATTATGTGGCCCTCTCTTTTTTTCTTATGGACCCAAATTTCCCCTTCTAGTATGAATTACATAAATAACCAAATATTAACGTGTGTGTTATGTGTTGATTAACAAATGTAAGTTTTTTCATAACGTTGAAATTATTAAACGTAATCTTTCAAAAAAAAAAATAGTGTATTTTTTCCAAACGTAATACTCCAATTTAACACTTCAAAAAAAATTCCTTAATGTACTTTTCTCAAATATAATAACGTACCATTCCCAAAAAAATCTTTGGTATATTTGACTTAAACTTAACGATCTAATCAATCTAACACAAAAAAACTTTTAATATACTTTTTCCAAACGTAACACTCTAATATAACACTGCAATGTAATATTAGAAAATTATACTAACAGAAATACAGATTTTCGCGCTCGACAACCAACACTACTAATCCCCTCAAAAAGAATCTTCCACACCTCACTTTTCCCAAAAATGAATTAAAAAAATAGAAAAATGAATCACAAAAGGGCATTTACTTAACTCAAATGACACCAAATCAAATAAATATAACTTTCCACCACAAGAAAATTCTTAGGACTAAACATGTCAACATTCTCCCATACGGGATTTATGAGTAAATTTTTCTTATAAATTTTAAAAGTTTAAGCTCTTTTTTTATTTTAAATTCAGTATAATTGGTTTCACTCAAAAATTTAAGACATCTTAAAATAAAAATTAATAACTAATAAAGTAATTAAAAACCTGCTTATAACTAAAATATTGTTTTACACCATTATAATCTCACTATTGTTATTATCACCATCCTTCTACCACTGTCACCGTCATTACCACTATTATCACTATTACTATTATTGTCGTCCCTACCATCACGGCTACTATCACCACCACTAACACCATCCCTTTACAACTACTACCATTCTCATTAAATTACTGCATTTATCACTATTGTCAATCACTACATGTACCAATATTATTTACTACTACATTACCGTTGTCACTATCATTATCATTATCATCATTATTACCAGAATCACTACATCCCTTTACGGGATATTTTGAGAAAATGATTAAAAACTAATTTTTTGTTTAAAAGCTGGAAAGTGATTTTTAATTCACTTTCCAAAATACACCTACATCTACTACCATTGCTATTGTTGTCATAACCACCATCATTTTATAATTTATATATAATTAAAAAAATATTTCCAAATTTTAGTTTATTAGAATAAAGGTAGATTGTAATATGGATTCAATAAAAAATATATTTATTATTACATTTGGTTCACTAAAAGAATTGATGAAAATTGAATTAGAAATGAAATTGTTATATACAATTGCAAGTAAATAGTCGTTTTATAAAAATGAAAATAATATTTCAAATAGAATGGTTGTATTTTTTTCATTTCACTTTCATTTTAATGAATTAAAAATTACTTAAAATTATCCTTGTTTAGTCTTTTACTTTACTAAAAATCTAAAAATCCAAAGACATTAGTTTGAAAAACAAAAATTCAAAATCAATTACATTAGATTACTTTAAAAAAAAAAATACAACTTTTAAATCACTTGACTAATACAAGAATAGTGATATAGAAATGTCCAATTAGCATACCATTCGCCAGGTTTGTTTCTAGTTTTTTGAAAATACTTTTCAAACAATTTTACTTTCTTGTTTTTTTTTTTTTTATTGAATTTTTTTAATATTTTAAGTAATTTTTTTAATTTTTAGACACACCTAACATAAATACACTTAAAAAGTATAATTTTCGTGAAAAAAATCTTTAAAAAACTTACTAAATGCCAAAAATACCACACACACACACAAAAAAAAACAAAAATTCAGTATATTTTTCATATTTTTGTATATTTATTAATTTTTTAAAATATGTTTTCACAAATATTTTACTTTTTAGATATATCTAAGTAAGGTGCATCTAAAAGAATAAAAAAAAAGGGCAAAACACCAATAAATCCCAAATTTTAATTTGTTAAACCATTTAGTCCTGCCTTTTATTTTGTAGACTAATAAGTCCTATTTGAATGTGAATTACGTATATACCCATTTATTTAACACGTAATTTTTTTTTATGGGGGGCAAATGTAAGTTTTTACTAATATTGTAATGACAAAAATACCCAAAAAGCTTACTATAGGCCTTTTTTAGATTTCCCTCCTTTCCGAACATCATCAATATTATAAAACATCAACAACATCATCAAACATCAACAAACATCATCAACATTGTGAACATCAACAACATTGTGAACATCATCAACATCATCAACGTCATCAAACATCAACAACATCATCAAAACATCATCAACCATAAACAACATCAACTACATCAGCATCATCAACATCTCCAATCCTCTGCATCAAATCCCATCTTAGATCTGTCCAGGAATCCAATCAATGAGCAACGTGTATGCTCGAACTGCAAGCGAGCGACGGTGGTGGTGTTCGATCATTCTGCCGGAGACACTACATCAGCATCATCTACATCAGCATCATCAACATCATCAACATCTCCAATCCTCTGCATCAAATCCCATCTTAGATCTATCCAGGAATCTAATCAATGGGCAACATGTACTACCCGGACTACAAACGAGCGACGGTGGTGGTGTTCGATCATTCTGCAGGAGACACAGTGTACTTGGAGTGCGGTCTGATGTTGGAATCACACTCGATCGATGAGACCTCCGAGTGGAGGACCTTTGCCAATGACGGTGGTGGTGTTCGATCATTCTGCCGGAGACACAGTGTGCTCGGAGTGCGGTCTGATGTTGGAATCACACTCGATCGATGAGACCTTCGAGTGGAGGACCTTTGCCAATGACGGTGTAGTGTTCGATCATTCTGCCGGAGACACAGTGTGCTTCGGAGTGCGACTTCTCACTGACGGAGGCCTCTTCACCGTCTTTTCGAAGCCTAACGGCGTCACCTCCAATAGTTCTGGGTGTGTTTCAGTGTTGAGGAAGAGGATGAGAGAGAGAGATTAGGGTTGTGATGGTTGCCATTGTTAGGAGACCTGCAAAATGAAATCAATAGGGGTAAAAATGTAAACTCCGTATACGATATACCAAAAACATATATTATACCAAAAATAAAAAGGACTAAATAGTTTAAGAAAAAACACTCAGGACTAACTAGAGCAACATTTATCAAAATAAGATTTATAAGTAATTTTTCCTAAAAAAAAATGCTTAAAATTTTAAAAATATTCATTAAAAATAAAAATAAAAAACGCAAAAAACAAAAAAGTAAAATCAAACACTTTCGTCTTTCAATTACAGAATTCTTATCATCATCATAGGAATGATAGTAATTTTTCTATGGTTATCTTTAATTATTTTGTTCAAAAAGAGATAAAAACAAAACTTAAATAAAAATTATAAGATGTAAACATGAATATTTCGAAAAACATGCTATATTTGTACCGAATACTTATCGGCATATAATACTTCGTATGGTACTTCTACATACGTACCAAGTACATAAAATACGTATCTAAATATTTCCTTCTTAATTTTTAGTATATCTAGATATACTTAATATATATTCAAAAGAAATACGTATCTAAATATTTTCTTCTTAATTTTTAGTATATCTAGATATACTTAATATATGCCCAACATGTATTAAACAATATTTCTTTTCTAACACAGAGATAAAATTCCTTTTACTAGACTTCTTTTTTATTTTTAGTTTTATATTTAACATAATTTCAAAATTAAGTTATTTAATATATTGATATTTAATTTTGATTTATACATTTATTTTTTGCATTAAAATGTTAATTGTTATAGGTTTGATCTCAACAAATTAAACCATTTAATCAATTTTTGTATTATTCTAAATTAAAAATAATTATTTTTTTACAAACGTATCGAGCCATACCCATACTTTACATTTTTTTTTTTTTAGATTTTACCATATCAACTTACCCATATCGTATTATACCAGTACTCATACACATAGCCGTGCTTCATAGGATATGTAAATTCATTTGAAATTATCATTTAATACCTCAAACATTAGGTTAGCTGATTAATGAAAATCCCTTCTTTCTAGTTTGACTTCCCTCAAATTAAAATCATTTTCAACCTCTTATCACTACAAACACCACCATTACTATACCATCACTATCATCACCACTACTATACCACAAAAATCACCACCATCCCTATATCACCACTACATCAATCCCTCCACTCTCACCATAACCACTTTCCTCAGCCACCAACATTGGCTTATTTTGAGAAATAGGTTAAAAGTTAATTTTTTGACTTTTTTTTTTAAAAAAAAGTATATAAAAAATAGAGATGTGATATGACCAAAAATAAGTTAAAAGTAAAAAAAAAAATGACTTTTAACCAAATTCCCAAAATAGGCATGCCATAGCTACCCCTGCCACGCCATCATAATATAAAAATTAAAAAATAAAATTTAAATATATATCAAACAACTTGTTTAATATAATATTTAATTATTTTATCAAATACTTTTGAATTTTAAAAATTTAAAAATTTTATTTTCAATACTTAAATTTTAATTTAATATTTTATCAAACACTTTTGAATTTTAAAAAAATTAAAAATTACTTTTCAATACTCAACTTTTAATTTTCAATTTTATTAAATATTCTAACAACATTCAATAATTTGTCTAAAAAAATGAGCGCGATAAAAAATGAGTATTGCTACTATCACCTGCCTAAATTCTTTGGATCTCCTAATTTTTAATTTTTCTTTTATTGCAATTATACCCTTAAGTAAAATTACATTAAAAGATATCATTTAATAAAACACTCACCTACTAAATAAGAACTAAAACTATACAATATTGTACACCTACCCCCACCCCCACCCCCATTCCCATCTCCACCTCCAGCAATATGTATTTCACCTTTTTAACTATAAACTTGTCACTCTTTATAACCAATCAACATAAACCCTAAACCTGTTACTTTTCATAACCATCTTAAATCTTGAATGTATCATCTTCATCACCATCATAAACCCTCATGAACCATAAAGTTTTTTCAAGTCCAACGTGTTACTTTTCATCAATTATTTCACCTTGTAGAGCAATAGAGAACGATGACAACAATTCTAACGAGATTGGCGTTCCATTGGTAAGTTTATCTGTCTTGCATTAACATTCTCGGTTGTTTTCAATCATTATTGTTTTATTCAAGTTATTCAGTACTTGTTTGTTGATTGTTAAGATTATATTCAGTAACACAATACTAAAGACAAACATCTAGTTCAATATATGGGTTCCGAATAGTAATGCAGATAGTCGGTATTATTGAATCGAACATCAAATTTATTTTTGGTACTGGTGTGCCGAATAGTTTGATTTTTGTATGTTCAACACCAGATTGTGTTTTTCGTAAGGGTTTTTTTCTCTAAAACAACTTTTTACGTCAAAATAAACAGAAAAACAAAAATGTGATAGAAAGAATAAAGGCAATGTTGTTGATAAAATGGGAAGTCAGTATTTACTTGAGAGAAATTTCTGATGAGTTTTCGACAATGGTGGACAAAAATTTTCGACGAGTTTAATGATAATTTTTAGACACCATCGAGTCGATTCTACCTTTCATTGAGAATTTATAGGAATTTCTATGATAGACCGTCGATGTAATACTCTTCACTGAGACAATGGTGTTTACTGATGTAATGACCGTTGATGTTCTTTTCAACAGGAGATGGGCGGTCATCAAAAGGAAAAGGAGTGAGGGTGTGCAAAATTAAATAGGTGTGCCTTGGGTGTGATAATATTATAAATAGGGATAAATTTAATATTAAGTGGGGTGTTCAAAAAATTTTATTAAAATTTAGAATTTAGAGTTGGGCCTCAAAGAAATAGGAGTCCAAAAAATTTAGAAAGGTACTAATAGCAGTCTTATAAAATAAAATAAAAAAAATACCACGGGTGTCACGTGCCCCTACTATAAATAGATTTTTACCATTTGTATTTATCTCAATGGGCCACCACACAAGTAGAAAAGCAAATCGGACAGCCAGAAATATCCAATACTAAGCCAAATAGCTTGCTAACGGCTACGATTAAAGAGGCCCATTCTAGTACACAACAAAACAACACACCTCATTCAACCTTATCTGATATATATATATACATATAAAATATTTCATTTTTCTCTCTCTTCGAAGAACTCTGTTCAAAAATTACCGAAAAAGGTTCATTGGTTTTGTGTTTGCTCATCTGGGTCTCATCCAAAAACCCCAAAAAATGGGTGTCTATTGGCCCTGTGTAGACGTTGATACGTAGAGAGAATTAGGGTTTCAGGCCGGTATTGTTACCCAGAAGAGCTTTGTATCTCTGTTTGTGGGTTTTGATACAGTTTTTGAATCTATGGAGGCTTATAAGAGATGGGTTAGGACGAACAAAGACTATGTCCATTCATTGGAGTCTCTTGCTAATGTAAGCTCTCTTGGTTTCTTGGGTCTTGATTAGTTTCTTTTGTAAATCTATAAAGCAAGAATCTTTCTGTTGACTTTATATGCAGTTTCTTTGTTTATGTGATTGTTTTGAATTGTTTTTGAGTTCTTGGGATTTGATTTTGCTTGATTTCATAGCATTTGTGGTAGCTCATGAGTAGGGACTATGTGAGAGAAGAACTGAGTTGGGTTGTGTTTATAAATTTGAATTCACTATATCCTAATCTGAATTTGCAACTTCGTTGGGATTATTACTCATCCCTACACATATCAAAGAGAAAAATCACAAAGAAAATTACGTGGTTCGACACAAATCTGCTTACATCCGCAGAGAGAAAAATTCACTATAAATTGTATAGAATACATTTATGAGACCAAAAATACAGAAAAATCCAATACTAATACATACCTGATGTTTCCCTTCTCGGGTAATTGAGTCACCGGTGTTTTTTTTTGGGTCTTCCCTACATCTTTACAAACCCTCTCAATTTCACAATCTCAGAATTCCAATTTCGCACAAGTTCCACAAGTTACTAACTCAAAAAATCTTGGTCCCATACAATCATTAAAGTCGCACATATAATGGATTCCAAGTGAATTTCAGACCCCACAACCTAATCCAAATATATGTAAAAACTAATAATTATGTAGGTCCCGCATAATACAAGACACCCTGAACACAATGTGGTGTGTGAAGAACAGAGTTTATGTGGGGTTGTTGGGATGCTTGGTCAATTTACTCCATTTAACTAGTAGTATGTGGATTGTCTTATTATAAATGTATGTCAATATATGTTTCTCTTCGCAACTATTGCCTTTTTTTTTTTTTTTTTTTCTTCTTCTTTATGTAATACAAGGCAGCTTAGAAATGAACTGGAGACCAAAAAAAAAAAAAAAAAAGAAAAGAAAATGATCTGGATGTGGATTTTCCACTAATGTGATCTCACATTTGGTATTGAATATTGTTGTTTAGGGTTTGTTGTATTGAGTTTGTTGGTTATTTATCTTTGTATAGTTGTTTATATAGGTCTTCTTATGCTTGCCATAGTATCAATTGCAGGCTAAATTTCAACAGTCGGTGAAAATATGAAAGAAGGATTAAGTATGAACTATTTATGTTTGTGGTTTCTTGTTTATTTGGTTATTACTGTGTTTGTTTTGAGGGTTTTCTTGATGATTGTCTATATTATTTATTTATGGTGGCTCTATATTGAGATACTGAAAATGAATTGATAGTAGACTTTTCTCTCTCTTAATTAAAAATGTTTCTAATATGGCTGTTAAAAATTATTTTACAGGGGCTGACATGGCTTCTTCCGGAACGGTTTTCTGAATCAGAAATAGGACCAGAAGCAGGTTTTGTGAAACTTTGGTAACATTGAGCTTCTTCTTGTTACCTTAGAAACTGCACATGTAGAGGGTTTTGTTTCTCTTTTTTTTAATAAAATCTTTGTTTGATCACCAAAAAAATTAAAGAAAAAATAGAATAAAATATTTTCGATCTCATGTTTATTGCTATTACAGTGGCATTGCATAGTGCAACGCCAAAGGCTTGGGCTTCCCCGTTCGAGAAGGGGGTTTGAATTTGTGGACATCCCCCTTATGGCCAAATGTTAGGTTTCTACACAGTCCATCCCACCCAGCAACCTTGACTAATGGGCACCAAAAATCAATAATGGCTTCTTTTGGGGCTTTTGTGATTGGTATTATAGTTTATCTGTTCAGCTGATTTTCCTCCCATTTTGTTGGGTCTTGACTAATAAGAAGTGTTTATTCAAAATTTTTCATTTCCTTGACTACATTTTCTTGTCAAACCAACCCTTCTCTAATTGTTTTTCCTATTCTGGATTTTTCTGTATTGGTTTTCTCAGGTCAATTTAGGATTGATATTTTCATTGTTTGTACAAAAATTCTTCTGCAGTAACTGCTGTTTTGGGCATGTTCACTGCTGTCAACGAACATATAATCAATACAACTCCAACCCAGATACATACTGCAGAGCCTTCTTCCTTCCCCTACTCCTTGTGCATAACTTTGCTAAAAGATTTGGAAACATTGGTTGAAGTTGCGGCACAGCATTTCCTTGGTGATGATAAAAAATGGAATTTTATTGCTGCTACAGAGGCTACCAAGTAAGTGGCATATTAAATTTAGTATATTTCACTCTTCATCATCACAATTTGGTGTTTTGTATGGTGGTATATGTTAATTTGGCTAAGCTTCTGTACATCAATTAATTTCAGGGTGTGTGTTAGGCTAGCTTTGTTCCGGAACAGTGGATTCAAGATGCTTCTGCATGGAGGGGAGATACCAAATGTTGAAAAGGATTCAGAGGCTTCAAATCCTCAAAACAGATTTGGACATTTGGCAAAGCTTGGACGGTCTCATGGGCCTGGTAATGGAAAGAATTATCATGAGAACAATCCATGGAATCTTGAAGGAAGGGCATTGTCTGCCTTAAACAGGTTTGGAGAAAATGCTAGGATGGTTTCAGACCCAACATGGTTGCACAGGGTTCGACACCAGCATGCAATCATGGAGCCTCCACGTAATTGTTCTTTCAAGACTAGTTGCTTGTTTAAGTTAATAATCATGTTTATGTGATAAAGAGGCTGTTTGGTGCAGCTTATATGAGCTGCATATAAGAGTTTGTGCCTGACTGTTTGACAGAACTTTTGCTTACAACTTATTAGGTAGAAATAACTTGAATAGATGAAATTTTTTGATTATCTGGAAGTTAAAGAAATGGTGTTTTTGGCTTTTGCTTTTTGATTATTATCTTTTAGCTTACAATAAGCTGCACCAAACATGCCCAAATTTGCTAAATTTTGCTTTGTTGCCACTACAGCTTCAGTGGTTGAGAGACCCACCCTTTCTGCTTTCTTGTCTGAGAAAGGTCTTCGTGGGGCCTTATTTATGATGGGGGAGGTGATGTTCATAACAAGACCACTTATATATGTTTTACTGATAAGGAAGTATGGAGTTCGGTCATGGTTTCCTTGGTGTATTTCACTGGCTGTGGACCTCGCTGGAATGGGCATTCTTTCAAATGTTACAACGTCATCACAAAGTAGTAAAGGCCAACAGTTTCATCTCTCTGACCTGGAAAGGGATGAGGTTAGATTTCTTTAAAATTATTGCATTTTAATTATTTTGATGTATGTTTCACCCTGAAATTGATGCCACTTCTGGCTCTAGGAACAGTTCTTAGTAACAAAGTCCTATTTTTCTTGAAGTTAAAACATGCCAAGAATTTGCTAATTTTCTGTGGCATGCAGCTAGAGCTAAAATCTATCAGAAACAAACTATGCAAACATTCTCCATCAATGTGCTTTGGACACTTTCAGAGGAGCAATTTTGCAATTTGATGTTGCGATGCCTCTAGCATGAGAAAGAGGGCTGTTCACAGTGTTCCTTATTTTCACATAATGCTGGATTTGACCCTCCACAGTAATTTGACTAAGAGAAGACGCGAAATTTACAAAATTTTAGTATTTGTAAAATTCTGTCATTAAATTCCCACCATAAGAATGCAACCTTGGTGGAATTTTAGTGCATTATCTTGAAGAGGATTTGTAAAATTCTACCCTTCAATTTATGAGATGTAGATTTCCTTCTTCTTCTTCTTTTCTTCTTTTTTCCAAAGAACCAAAAAAGAAAAAAAGGAGATGTTCCTGACAGTAGAAAGATGACTGGAATAAATGATTTGTTTGTGTCTGGTTCATGGATATGGATTTTCAGCGTGAGTTTGGCTATCTGTTGATTTTGGCAACAAGTTTAGTTATATAGTTGATTACTTGATTGTTTGATTTGATGATAAATTGGATTACTCAAATGGTTTCGATACAGTTAAGAAGACGGAAGCTATTGTGGGCATTTTACCTCATGAGAGATCCGTTTTTCAACAAGTATACACGGTAATGATGCATTTCTCAAGGAACTCATTTGATCAGTTTCTTCATTTTGGGAGAGAGAGTAGATATACTGATGCATGTCAAATATTTCAGGCAAAAACTTGAAAGCACGGAGAGACTATTAGAACCTATTCCTATTGTCGGGATTCTTACAGGTTTGTTTAATATTTCCTTCTCAATTTAAATTGTGAACACTTTGTCACGTTTATTTCAAGTATACTTTTTATTTATTTAATTAACATCTCCTCTAAATATGCAGCAAAAATTATGGAACTTATCACTGGAGCTCAAACACGATACACTTACACATCCGGTTCATGATAATGAAGATTTTTGTGCTGCATCTTTATTTTGGTGAATTATTTCCCAGTGGTAGGAAAGTTTTCTTGGTATTTGTAATGTGAGCTTAAAATGCAATTGGCAATGGCTGTATCAATTTTTTGGTATCCATGATTCAATTAAAGTGCACTCAAAAGTGTAGTTTTGCAATCACATGTATATTTCCTTCTTAATATAAGACTCCGGAAAGTTTGTTATTGCACATGCATAAAAATGCATATCCATTGTAATTTAGATTCTCTATCTGTCTCTTAGTTTCTTGGTTGGTTCTACATATCTAAATGTGTAACACTTGCACATTCCACACACACTGTTTAATCATTGGCATCCATATTGCCATGGTGTAAATACAATATTATTATATATACGGATGGTGTAAATACAATATTATTATATATGCGGATGCATTTCACATATTAATTTTCATTTCACCATTTTGAAAGTTGGATATATTAAGATGTAACTGGAATTGTTTCTTGAAAGTTGAGTGCTATGGTTTGAAAAAGATATCCATCTCTTGGCTGGAAGTTGAATAGGGATTCTTTGAAGTCATGTTTATTGTTAATTTACTGTTCTTTGAGATGAGAACTCTGATAGGTTAACCTTATGTATCAATTATACATAAAGATAAGGAGATTTAGGAGAACGTGACCATAAAATTAAGGTGAGATGGATAAAATGGATGATTGCTTCAGGAGTTTTGTGTGATCATAGGATTCATATTAAGTTGACAGGGAAAAAAAAAAATACCAGGACTCCTATAAGACCTTCTATGTCGTATGGTACTAAATGTTCAGTGATTAAGATACAACGTGTTAAGTAAATTAGCATATCTAAAATGAGAATGTTAAGATAGATAAACGGTATAAGAAGAAAATATAATATACGAAATATGTCCATCAGGAAGAAGTTAGAAGTGGCACAAATTGAAGGCCAAGTCATGTGACTAATTAACTTGCTTGCAAGGAGTGATTTGATTCACAGGGAAGGTGATAAAAGAAATTGAGCAATGGCTAGGAGAACAAGGGTTAAGGTGATAAGAAAGGACATGAATATGCAAGTTAAATGAGAATATGACTACATTTTGTTAGAGTTCATTTTGTATACACAAGAATATGCAAATAGAATCAATTGGAGGAAATGGATCCCTGTAATTGGGATCAAGGTTTGTTGAGTTGTGTTCCTACGTTACATGTGTGATATGTATGTTATTGCAGCTGAGCTACTTTGGTGGGAGATAAATTTTCTAGCTGGAAGAACGACTTGATAGTTTGAAAATGAGTCAAACCTTGCATTTTAACTCACTGTAGGAATTCCTAGAGTCGGAACTAATCTTTGCCTAGCTGTACAAAAATATATAAATTCACTAAACTACATTTATATTGACAAATAGGTGGACTTTCATAGAGGTTAAACGCTGTTTGTTATTTCTTCTAGGTATATTTCTTTTTGAATGAATGCTATATTGAAATTGTTGTTCAAAATTTCAGTGTTATGATTAGCAGGCTTCTGTAGTGCATCATGTTTCCTTGATCATTTCTTTTCTAGTTCTTCTATGTGCACAAAATCCATTTACAGAATTTGATACATCTCTCTCTCTCTCTCTCTCTCTCTCTCTCGTTTTTATTTATTTGTTTTTTTGTTTTTTTTTTTGCGACCATTGATGTGAACCCACCTCTGCTCCTTCCCTTTTTAAGGTTAGAAAGACCTTTCTTCAGCAATTTACAGACAAATTCATCTAGTCTTGAGTTTATTATATGGTTTTAGTGGGCAATGTGGCTCTTGATTGTGTTTCTTGCTTGAAACTGTCGAACAAGATGTTGCTGGGCTATAAAATGAACCAAGATACTTGAGCTCAATTTTGTTTGATTCGTTAAAGGTTTGGTTGAGATTGACTCATTATGTAAACAATATATTTTGTAAATTTTCAAAGTCAAACTCAACTAACTTGCTACTGGGTTTAACTTGGGTCGTTTACAGACTAGGGCAGTGCTTATAACGTATTCAGTTACGACTTTTGTTGCAGAAAGGATGAATGACCTTGATTAGGGTCAGAACTTTTCTTCACTTTCCCTTTCATCTAACAAATATTTTTGCTGCTCAAGCATTTGGGTTGGGAGACCTTTTTGGATATAGGGATTTAAGACTTGTTGAGGTGTAGTTGTAGACTCGTTTTGTCTACTAGCAGAAGTAACATATTCTAGTTTCTTTATTTGCATTCTTACATAGATTTACCTTTTCTTCATTGCTCTTCATCAATAATTTTTTTCTTGTTTTTTTCTCCATATGAGAGATGTTTTCAAAAAATGTTCGTTATGGATTTGAGCTGTTACAGGAAAGGTTATAATGAATTTGTTTGTAGGAGGTGCTGATCTGATCTGATTTGATTTGATTAAGGCACAATTTGAATTCGATTTGTATTTGTCATGTCATATCTAACATCAATAAAAGTAGATCATGCTACATCTAACATAAGATCATCCAAATCATAATTTAATAATTTTGAATATCTGATTTGATAATCTAATAACAAAACATTTTTCATGAAGAGATGTTAAAAAGTCCAACTCTCTTAGTCATGAAGATATAGTAACATAATACATCAAGCGTGATATAAAATAGTCGTTGTAACATTATTATATTTTAACTTGTTTAAAAATTTCAACTATGTCTCGTGATCGATAATCACCTAACCACATCATGCTAGTTGGATTATGCCTAACTAATGATGTTTTTACAATAATTTAAAGAAAATTACAAATTTGTGCGAGATGGAGCAAATTACAACAAATTGGAGAATCTCTATGAGGTGCAACTTTTGTTGTGTTTTTCCTACATAGAAAAGACTTTCACCCCCATTCATTTGTAACTAGTTTTGATCAAATATGTTGCACTATCATTTTATCCTCCTAACGTTGTGTTTGGTTGAGGAATTTAGAAAGGTTGGAGGATTTGGGGAGAGATTTAGAAAGAGAAAGGGAAAAGGTGTATGAAACTAATTGAAATTTAGGTATATTTTATTTAAATTTCATCTATCTTTTTCATTTTTCTTTCTAATTCCTTCTCAAATCTCCTAATCAAACACAGCATAAAAGTTATAAATAATAATAATAATTTGTTTTAATATATAAAGTAAAGACTGTGAGGGCTGTTGATACATTTGTGATTCTTATTTTTTAATTTCTCAAAATGTTGATGTTTATGTAAAAAATAATAAAATAAGACTTAAAATTAAAATTATTGGCAAAATAAATTTTATCACTTGAGCAAGTTTCACACCTATTACTGCGGTCCGTCCGTTAATAAATAATAAAAAGTAAATAGAGAGGCAGTCCCAAGGCCTTTTCAATGGAGGGTGGGCTGTGGCCCTATGCCCACAAAGATGAGGGGGGTCCCCAGACCAGGAACTAAAGATGGAGGTGGTGGGTGGACCACCTCTAAGAAAGTGGGGCTCTCCGGCGGCGGAGTGTGGTGGTGGTCATAGTTTTGAGCCGCCTCTCATCGTGGCCTGCGAGGCTGTGGGCCCCACAATGCAAAGAGTTTGATCAAAGAGATGGACAAAAAAATAAACAGTAATGATAGAGATTCTACAAAATACAACCCTGATAACTCTCAAAATGATTTGAATAATTTATGTTACTCTTTGAAATAAAAATAAATAAATTCAAATACATTAATAATTAATATATCAGTGAAGGTCGTGAGGACGCTTTTTTGGGGTTTTTAAACATTTTTCAAAAATAAAACCCACCTTCTGATGAAGGGGTGGAGCCCAGCCCAGCTCAGCCTAAGCCCACCACCATTTTCTGACCGGGGTCCACCACCCAGCTCTGTTGATCTGATCATCATGCCCTGCCGAACACGGCTCTATGTGATTGGGACCCACGTGACTCATGGGCCAGCGTCCCACTTTTATAGAAGAGGAGAAAGTTATTTGCTCTTAAAATAAAAAAAAAAAAAAAGCTGTTGTTAAATATTTTATTAAGGTCAAGTTTGACAAATTATAAAAAATTAAAAAGTTAAAAAGTTATTTAAAAGTTAAAAGTTATCACTATTCACAAAAAGTAAAAATTACTGCTGCACACAATTTCCAATCCTAATTTTCGCCTACACACTAATTTATACAATTTTTTAATACATATTTTTTCATAAAAAGTGAAAAAGTTAACCCAAACATCCATATTTTTTCCCTCAATTTTTTAGTCAAAAAAGACAAAAAACGCACTTATTTAGAACACCTCAAATAACCCCTAAATGTCTCATATGATATAAAATTTATAATAAAAATGTTGATATAATATTTAAATTTCTGTAATTACTCTTGATTTTATTGGATATAGTTACGTGGTGTCTCAAGTATATTATGACGGTGTTTGGCAATAATTTTTTTGGGGTTTTTTTTTTATTTTTTTCACTAAAAGATAAAGTTTTTGCAAAATCAAAAAAAATAAATCCAAACAAAATATCACATTAAATCTCATAATCATTTCACTTTTTCTCTCATAAACATCACATCTAACTACAAAAAAATCCAACTATCTTCCTAAACATCAAAATTTTTTTCTCTAATAATATCTTACAACTAAAAAATCTACATAAAAATCCACTTCACAAACACCCACTATGATTGATGGAGAAAGTGAAATTTATAATTTTATGTGAAATAATTAAAAAATAAGAAGAAATATACGAATTTGTGATTGACCAAGCCCTGATCAATAAATAATTTTTCAAGAAGGTGAAGGCATCTCAATTTTGTTGTGGTGGTTTGAATTCGTCTCAGCCGTTGGATTTGATGGTCGTGTTGGGCCCCTCCCCTCACCCCGCTGTCGTTGCCTCCGATCCGAACATCAGGTTGCGTGTGCATCCTTGCGTCATCCATGCGTGTATGATAGTGAGTTGTTTACTGTTTTGGTGGAACTTCAATTTATAATTTGAGAAATAAATAATTTAACAACAATGATTCATCCATTAAAAATATCACCACTAATAGCACTAATGTATTAAAAAAGTAAAAAAAAAAAAAAATACAACTCCAAGACCAAAACATCACATCATTACTGACGGGATCCACTGCCACCTAATTAGTGGGAGCACTAATTAGTGCTCCCAAACATTTTTCATAATTTAAATATACAAAAAGACTGCGACCCTTTGAAATTCACCCCCACGACCCCCTTTGAATTCTGATTGGTCAAAAATTTTTTTTTTTTTTTCTCCCCCACTCACCAACCCCACGTGTGTGTGGGGGTGGTGGGAGTGGGAATCCGTGGAGGTCCTAATCATGGCTGTTAAATATATTACAAAAAATTTAATTATTTGAAAAAATAATAAAAAATAATCACTTTTAATTTTTATATTATGATTATCAATTTTTAATTTAAAGAAATTACAACAAATTAATTATATTTTATCACTGGTAATTTAATCCAAAAATATTTAACCCCTTTATGGTTCAAAATCGAACACATGGGTTGTTTGGAATGACCTAAATAAGTGTACTTTTTGTCTTTTTACGAAAAGATGTGCAAAAAAATAGAAAGATGATGTGATGAGAAAAAAATAAAAAGATAGATTATTTTTGAGTTGTCAAACTTGGCCTTAGTTTGGATAATGACCAACTTTATTAATACGATTTAGATTTTCGTGTAATGACTAACTTTATTAATGATTTTTTTTATTAAATTTTTTGGGAAGTGATTGAGACCCCCTCCAATCACCACCCCCATCACCCCCACACACACGTGGCGGGTGGTGATTGGAGGAGAAGGAAAAAAAGAAAAAGAAAAAAGAAAAAAGAAAAACTGGCCAATCAGAAAGAGAGAGGGTCAAAGGGGGTGCCTTCTTGAGGGGGTCCAACTCATTTTCCAAATTTTTTATCTCAATTCCACTTCTTTTCACTTTTTTTTTAAAAAAAAAAATTAACAACTCATGCTCTTTTTATTCCTTAATCAGTAAGTGCATATCTTGAGATCACAGACTGCAGGGTTGAAGGTCTATTTTGGAAGGTTTGTTCGGACGGTAGGGAATTAGTCTGATGCATGTAAATTGATCCAAGATACCCTATACAAACCAAAAAAAAAAAAAAACTCAAGCTCTTTTTTAATACGGTGCAAACCCTTCAGTTTCTTTCTTACTTGTATCTCCAACTATGCTTTCACTATTTTTTTTTTTTTAAAAATAAAACCCATTGTTAATTTTTCTTCCAACCATGCTCTCTATCCATTCTTTTTTCAATTTCTTTGTCTAAAATTGGACATGTTTGTACGTACATGTTTATATATACATGTGTACATTTCACATTATCATTGAATCCCTCATTCTTTGTAACACCTCCCAAATAAGTATTGAGAATTGCAAGAAATCACATATCATAAAATAGGAAAACATTAAAACCACTAAATAATAAATTCAATTAAAAAACAAGATACGATCAAAATTAGTGTTCAATTGCAAGTAGCAAGTTCCCAAAAGCATAAATATGTGAATACATTTTGAGAAAACCAAAAGATATGTTGGGCAAGCTTTCTAGAGAGGGAAACAAAGAGAGAAACATGGATGTTAGACCGCCATCGATGCAATTCTAGTCGGACAACCAAAAAATAAAAAATAATAAAAAACTCTTGTCGGCAATGGTGGGTGAATTCAGGAATTGAGACAGCGATGGTGATAGTTGCAAGTCCTTCATTTGATTTTTCTTCTTGTATGCAAGGATGGTAAGAGTTGTATAGATTTTTCAAGATCTCACTATCATCACCACCATAGAAGGTTTTTTTGCAGCCATGGTCGCCATAAGTTTCAGTCATCTACTGCTGGCTGAGAGCACTGTGGATTACAGTGGGCGACGATGGAGTTGGCTATAACAAAGTGAGTGGTGGGGTTGATGGTGTGAGTTGTTTGAGATGGTGCAATTGGTGGCGAAAGATAGCTGTAGGTTGAAGTGGCTGTGGCGCTGCTGCGTCTGTCTGTGAGAAGGAAAAACAAAGAAAGCCTGCAAAATAAGGAAGAAAATGGAAGGAAAAAAAAATAAAAATAAATTAAGAACACTATATAAATTTGAAAAATGTTACAGGTTCTAAATTTTCTACTAAATAAATGACTCATGTTATAAGTTCTAAATTTTTGCCTCTGCGATCTCGATCTTTCTCTGTTATGCCGATCTTTTTGTGTTGTGAGGTCGATCTCGTTGTGCTGTGAGGTGAATCTGGTTGTGCGATCTGAATCTCTATGTATAGGCAATCTCTACGTACGCTCTGTGTGTGTGTGTGTGTGTGTCTGTGTCTCACTTTGTCTCTATCTGTCGATACATATGTATATATATATATATATATATATAGCAAATTTGCGTGATATCTGGTTTGTGTTTTGGCAATATTGTTATAGTTTTTTTGTTTTATGATAAACTTTGTTTGTTTGATACTTATTTTGTGATTTTTGTATGTGATATAGTGTAATAATTTTGATTTTGTTGATTTTGTTTGTTGTATAGTGTAATATATTTTGAAGTTGTAGTTTGGAATTGTGAATTCTGATATTTTGATACTGATATAGTGTAAGTGTATAATTTTGCAGTTTGAAATTGTGAATTGTGAAGTGTTGATATTGATATGTTGTAACTGTATAATTTTGCAGTTTGGAATCTGTGAATAATTGTTTGATGGTTTGTGATTTTGTAGTATGGAGGGGTGTTTCATGTTAATGTGCAAATACAGTAATTCTTGTGCTGCTATTAAGATTAGTGAGGGATGTAGTTATCATGAAGTTGTTAAGAAAATATCTGCGAAGTTTAAGGAGTTGAGTGTTGGTAACTTTTGTTTGTTTTTCTCTATTCCTGGATATTCTAATTGTATTGTTGAATGTGATTATGATTTGGGAAATATGATGTTAATGGTAGGTTGTAGTAGTTCTCATGTTGTTGATGTTGTTGTGGGTGATAAGAGAATTGTGGAGGTTGATGATAATTCTTCTAGGATTGATTTTGTAATTTGTGAAAGTTCTTTGGTTAACGATTGTGATGATTTTGGTAGTTTGTTGCCTAGTTTTTATCCAAAACCAGAGAGAGTTTTGTTGTCTGCTAGTTGGAAGGAGATTATACACAGTGTTGGTCAAGAATTTGAAGGTGGAGTGCTGGCGTTCCGCATTGCATTTGGCTAAGTATGTAGTTGAGTGTGGTTTTGCAGTGAATTATTTGAAGAACGATGCAACAAGAGTAATTACTGAATGTATGATGAAGTCATCTATGAGTTGTAAATGGTTTGTACATGGAAGGGTGTTAATGAATTCCAATATTTTTTTATATGAAGTTGGATAATGTGCATACTTGTGAGGTTGTTGCTCGTAGATATTGTAGCAAAATGGTTGGTTTTAGACTTGTATCTGATATTATGCATAATGATATTAGTGACAATCTGTTGACTCGTCCTATTGAAGTTAAAAAAAAAGTTGAAGAAACAATATGATATAGATGCTTCTTATCGGGTTGCATGGTTAGGAGTTGATAAGGCAAGAGATGGGTTGTTTGGTGATTTTGCAACTTCTTTTGACCAACTTTCGATGGTACCTTGAGACAGGTATGAGAACGAATCCTGGAAGTGTGTTTGAATTAGATGTGGATGAAAATAGTGGGTGTTTTCGGAGGTTGTTTGTGGCATTTCATGGATGTTTGTATGGCTTTCAATTTTGTCGTCCGTTGTTGTTTGTTAATGGTACATTCTTGAAGGGACGTTACAAGGGGCATTTGCTTGCAGCAACATCAAAGGATGATAATTAAGGTATGTATTTATTTGCAGCTAATATAGTTTTGGTTTGTCAGTGTATTATTGTATTGTGAGTCTGCTAATTTTTGCAATTTCATGTTATTTTATTTTCAGGCCTGTTTCTTTTGGCTTTTGCGATTGTTGACGCTGAAAATCAAGATAATTGGATGTGGTTTTTAAGTCAGTTGTTAAAGGCTGTTGGTTTAGGCCGGAGATTGACTTTTGTGTTTGACCGTCAACATGGATTGCTAGACGCTCTTTCAGTGGTTTTTTCCAATGCACATCATGCATATTGCTTGAACCATTTTAAGAGAAATTTGATTGATAAATTGGTGGGACTTCGTACTAACTATAAGCTGACTTTGATGAAAATATTAGTTAAATGTGCTTATGCGCCAACTGTTGCTTATTTCCAACGTTATATGGAGAAATTGAGGCATATTGTTGGGAATTGTAGAGTTGATAGTATGTTTGATGGTTTGCAAAATGATAAGTGGGCCTATGCATTTTTTAGCGGGAAACGATATGGTGAGATGTCATCTAATGCTGCCGAGTCTTACAATAATTGGATTGGTGGGGTCCTTGAGTTGCCTATTACTTGTATGGTTGATATGATTAGGGTTCAAATCATGACTCAATTGTCTAATAGAAGTGCTGAATCTAAAAGATGGACTACCAAATTGTGTCTAGTTATGGAAAAGAAGTTGGTGGACTCTTTGAAGCTAGCTAAGTCTTGGAATGTGATTGTTGCTAGTGATACTGTGCTTGAGGTTCATTCTTCTATTTCTTTTTATGTTGATATTGGTAGACGGACTTGTTCTTGCCATAAATGGCAATTAAATGGTTTTCCTTGTTGTCATGTTGTGCATGCTTTGCGTAGTAGTGGTAGAGATGTGTATGATTTCATTGATCATTTTTTTCATGTGGATTGTTTTAGAGAGTCATACAAGGAATCTGTTTATCCAGTGCCTTCAAGTGAGAGATTTGACTTTGATGGTGCGGTAGTTCGATTATCAAACCTTCTATAACGAAGAAGCAGCCCGGGCGGAACAAGAAGAAGATGATACATTCTAGGGGTGAGAATGTGAAGCAAATCAAGTGTGGGAGGTGTTTGAAATATGGGAATCATAATAAGAAGAAGTGCAAGGCTGCTATTTGAGGCCATAGTCTATTCTTTTGGATTTGTATTTGAAGTTGATGAATTATGATAATAAAATGTGATACTTGGTTTTATGAAAGTAATGAATAAAGTTGGTTGCATTCTTTTTTCTTTTTTGATGTGTTTTTTAGTTATTGAAATTGTTTTGTAACAAATTTGTTTTGTTTTGTTTTGTTTTGTTTTGTTTTTTGTGGATTTGGTTGGTTTTATTTTTGTGGAATGCTCAGAAGGTTGTTAAAAATTTCTTATTAAAACTGTATAATCTTGAAATGCAATTTTACTACATGATATATTTATTTCATATTTCGTAATGACAAAACTGTAAAATTTTGCAGTTTTTTTTTTAATTTTGAAATACAGTTCATCTATTTGTTGAGTCATGAAATTGGATGCATAATTGTGTAGCATAATTTTTATTTGAGTAATAAAACTGCATAATTTTGCAGTTTTAAGAATTATGATAAACAACCTGATGAAACTGCATAATTTTGTAGTTTTAAGAATTATTAGAAACAACCTGATGAAACTACATATTTTTGCAGTTTGAGGAATTATTAGAAACAACCTTTATTGTATGAAAATATGTGCAACCACAAATGTGACGACAATAATAAGCAGAAGAACACGAATAAGAATAATAAACATAGAAGAAGAACAACAATAATAATAACAAGAAGAAGAGCAACAACAACATCAATGACAACAATTATTTTCACCATGATAATCACAAGAAGATCAATTCCCAAAAGCATAAAAAGTACTTGTCACATGTAAAAAAAAAAAAAAAAAGTACAAAAATATGTTCACTTGAGTATTTGTATTGTCAAGAAGTTTGTTTATTATTTTTATGGTTTGGTATGTTTTTTCAACATTTAGTAGTGCTCGAGTTTCCAAGATCGGTTCTTATCATTGAGGAATTGACTGATGATTTTTGTTCGAAATTTGACCCACTCAGTTGGTCGAAGTGATTTCTGTATAGGTTGCTAGTTGATATATTGGTTGATAACATTGCAGATGGTAATTGCACAATCATTCCAGCAAAGTTTTAGATGAAGTTAATTAGTTAGGTAAAACTGCAAAATTTAGCAATTGGAACATTAGTTATTGAGGTTGTATCTTACGAGTGTGGGGTTTGTTGTGGGCATTCCTCAATTGATGCAATTACTGTCTTGAACTCGTGAGATGATAACATATTTTCTTGATTACTGAATAATGCTTTATTCCATCTCAGTTGATGTTGCTGATACAAAATAGTTAGTGGGTGTTTTCGTTAGTTATAGTGATGTGCTGAAATGTTTTGAAAGGAATGGAACTAAGTAGGAAATTTTATTTAACCTACAATTTCCTTTGCAATTTCAAAGTGCTTGTTGTGGCAATCTTTTGCTGGCCTCCAAGAGTCATAGTGCCTCCATATCCCATTAGCATTGTCAAAGACCACAATTGTCCAATGGTTGTCGTGATTTATTGGGAAATGGATATATCTGCTTTTCATTACTTCTGGAAAATGGTTGTTCATCATTTTTTCTCTCAGTGCTTGATCTTGGTTTTGTAGTGGAGTTTGTAATTTATATATGTTTGAAATATGTTATAAAACTATGTAGTAAGACATGTTAAGAAAGTAGAAAATTTTACAGTTTGAATAATATTGAAAGGTATGTTAAGTTTTGTTTACATTGATGAGTGTTGAGAAAACGTAAGATCTTCCAGCGTATGAATTTCTTGCAAACTGTAGATCATGTTTATCAAATTTTTCAATTGATGGTTGAAGTGTCAATTTCATTTATGCGAAGGCATCAATGACCTAAAACATGTTATATATGAGAATGTGTTAGGTTTGTGGAATAGGTTATTGAATATGAACATAAACTGTAAAATTGTGCAATTGGAGACCTACATTCCCATATAAGGCTTCCCTGTTGGTCAATATGCATATATCTGAAAAGTATATGTAATTTTCATCTTCGCTGCCAGACCAGACACAAGCACTTGATTGTGTGTTGTTGATTAGTTGAATTTGGTCTTGGTCTTTTTTGGATAGGCTATGCCAAACCTTGTTTGTTTTGCGGCATGAAATGGCGAGTGGCTTGTTGTGGATTGATTCTTCCTTGAAATCATCATCACTTTCCAATACTTGAACTTGTGTCTTCTCTTGATTGACATCCTCTTTTGGCTTGGTTTCAACAGCATCTTCTTTCTCTTGGCCAATATATTCTTTTATCTTTTCTTTCTGCTGCTGTTTTGTTTCATGAGCACCCTCTTTTTGCTCAGGTTCAGTAACAGGTTCTTTCTCTGTTTCGATTTCTTCTTTTTTCTTCATCGGTACCCTCTATTGGCTTGGATACATCACCAGCAGCTTTTGTCTTGTTCTTTGTATCTTCTTTGGCTTTTGTCATTGGTTGGTATTCAAAATCTAGCTTATGTGTTTGTTTTCTTGACTTTTGTTTGATTCTCTTGACCATTGATCTTTATTGGGGACTTTCAGTTTTTTTGGCAGACATTTCCTTCAACTGGTCTTCTTTTTTACACAATTCAACCATGAATTTTTGTTCCATTTCTTGCATTTGTGCTCTCATGGCTGCTATGAGTTTGTCCTTGTTGTCCTCTTTGGTTGATATTTGTGCTTGGTCATCACCTATAAAAATGTTGGACTGTGTTTTGGTTAGTTTAATTAAATTTTGCAGTTTGGTTCAGTATAAGACAGAGTTTATCTTGTGAATGAAATGTGTTAGATTTCTCTTAGATTTCTTCTTGTTGTTTTGCTTGTTCTTTTTTTTCATGCTGTTGTTGTTGTTGGTCTGTCAGTTGTTGTTCATTGACTTCTTGTTATTGGTTTGTTTGTTCTTCTTCTTGTTCATGTTGTTGGCCTTCTTCTTCATTAGTATCTTTTTGTTGATCACATTCTTCTTCTTCATCATTGTCTTGTTGTTTATCAGTTTCTTCTTCTTCAGTCACTTATTTCTTTTCTTCATCACTCTCTTCTTCTTATTCATCACTTTCTGGTTCTTCTTGTGGTTCATGCTTTCTTTTCTTTCTTTTTTGTTGTTGTTCTTATTTTGATTCTAATTGGTGTTCTTCTTCGAGAAAATCATCCTCATCTCTGTCTAGAAGTCTTTTTTTTTTTTTTTTGCTTTTTTTTTTCGCTTATTGTCCTTTTTGTGGTCATGTTTCTTTGCTGAAGAGTCTGTTGATGTGCTTTGATTGATATGTAATAACTGTATTTCTTGTTCAGCTGGGGTTAAAACACTTTGGTCAACCTGCATTGGAACAATGTGACATATATTAGTAATACTGTAAAATTGGTCAGTTTCATAACATGATTTATAATGTGAGTACTGTGAGTTAAGTGTTGATAATATGTTGTTTGAAACTGAAAACTTTTACAGTTTCATAACATGATTGTTAGTGTAATGAATGTGAAAGGATTGTTGAATAGATTTGTGCGTTGAAACTGCAAACTTTTGCAGTTTCATAACATGAATGAGAGGAGTGTTAAATATGTGTGTGCTTTGAAACTGCAAATTTTTACAATTTCATAATATGATTTGTATTGTGAGTAATGTGAGTTAAGTGTTGAAAATATGTTGTTTGAAACTGAAAACTTTTACAATTTTATAACATGATTTTTACTATAATGATTGTGAAAGGTATAGCACATGTATCCTTCAAAGCTTATGGGAAAGTGTATTCAAATCCTTTATTTTTTTTATTTTGAAAATCTTTGGTGTTGTTATGGGTTGGTTTTGGAGGAGTACAATCATATTTAAACTTGTTGGGTTTGGTTGTTCGCACTTTTTTTTGTCAACACCAGCCTTCCTAAGGGTCGACCCTTACCTGTTGGTGAAGTTTCTGGGACTGTTGCTGGAAAATAGGGTAGACACCAGACTGGAAAGGGTCGACCCTCTTATGTCTGTGTGTTAGTTGCTGGAAGATAGGGTAGACACTAGACTGGGAGAGGGTCGACCCTCTTATGTCTGTGTGTTAGTTGTTGGAAGATAGGGTAGACACCAGATTGGGAGAGGGTCGACCCTCTTATGTTTGTGTGTTGATTGTTGGAAGATAGGGTCGACCCCCTCCTGTCTAAGGGTCGACTCCTGCGTGTTTTTTTTTTCCAGATTTTTGAGGTTCGAATGGGCCTTATCTAAGGGGGTTTTTGGGCCTATTATTTTATTTGACCATAGACCCAAACCATTTTTTCTCTCATGATTTTCCTTCCCTTTTTCCTCTTAAACCGTGATTCCTCTCTTCTCTCTCTAAAACTCAACTTTTTCACTTAAATCTTTAGATCTACTCACCTAGAGTGATCTTTTCACCTTGCTCCTTTGAGATTAAGTGTAAAACTTGTCAAGGGTTTCGTTTTGCTCCTTTGAGATTAGGTGTAAAGCTTGTCAAGGGTTTCGTTTTGATAGGAGCAAAACGTGGTTTCGTCACCACTGACTTTTGAGCTCTCTCTCTTCTCTCTCATCTAAGCTTAAGGTAGGGATGTTTTACTCTTTAATATGAGTTCTAACCTTGATATGTGTCATTTTTGTATAAATGGTGAAGTTGGGAAGTTTGGATGAAGTTAGGGTTTGGATGTGAATTTTTGAGAGAGGGGTTTTCCATTTTGGGCTCCATATATGTATGTGAGGCCTTGAAAATGAGGTTATTATGTATGAATGGTGAAATTGAGTCTTGGGGGTTGATGTTTGAAAAAGGGGGAGATTTTCCCTAATAAGAGTTAAATAAATTATTAGTATAAATAATGAAATTGTTATGAAGAATATGAAATTGGAAGAATGCACAAAGGAGCTGTGTAGTTGGATTCGGTAAATCACTCATCTATGGAAAATATGATAAATTTTCTGTTTGTTAGATTTATTTATCTGTTTAGAAATATCTGCTTTGGGCTATTGGTGGAGGATAACTATGATTGTTGTAGAAATTACATGTGTATTAGGTGAATTGAAACTAATCAATTGGATTATGTCATTGAATATGACGGTTGAATTAAACTATTAAATATGTGATTTGATTGGTCATTGTATATGACAACGTGTTTAAATACATTGTATATGTATCTTTGTTTGGGAGGAGATAGGAGATGTACCCCATTGTATGGGAGGAGATAAGGGATGGACTCCATTGATAATTAAGTTGGCCGGAGTGTCTAGGGTAAAAGTCCCGAAATCTTATATATTTATGGGTGCCGGTTCCCTCGGACGTGGTTCCGTAAAATGGCAAGAAATAGAAGTGTTGGATTTGATAAATGTATTAAATTGTGAACCATTGAGTTGTAGTCTCATGTTGGTTGCTTGGTAATAATGAATTTGGCTAATTGATTTACCCGAAATGGTAGAATGGAAATGAATTGAGATATTGGTTATCTATATTGAATGACCTTGAAAAGAATATGTGTTGGTTAAAATGTTGCACATTTATCTAATGCTCATATTTTAGTTAATTCTCATATATGATTTAGTATATCTCTACTAGGCTTTGGCTCACCTTACTTGGGAAACCATTTTCAGGTACAGGTGACATGCCACATCCAAGGACATAACTTAGGAGGCTTAGAGGCTAAAGACCCTACTTTTGTGATTTCATTTTTGTGTTTATATGTCTTCTTTTAAGCCGAGAGCTTTAATTGTAAAGAGCTTCTGACTCTCACTTTTGTTGTAACCAAGTGATTATTTGAAAAGATGTAAGCCCATAGGGCATTTATTTTGTTGTTCTAAACTAGTGTTACATGCTATGGTTTCAAGATGGATATTTATGAAAGTGTAACACATGTGATATCTTTTGTAATATTAACTCTGATGAATGAAAGTATAACATTTCTATTATATCTCTAGACCTTATGAATGGTTGATTTGTATAATATTTTGAGGGCGTTACAAAAGGAGTGTTGAATAAATTTGTGCTATGAGAATATAGAAAAGTTTGAATACCTTTTCAAAGTCAGCAAGACTGATGTGTTTCCACTTAGAGTACATTTTACCAAGGTTCCACTTCATAAACCTTGAGAAGCCTTCTTTGTTGGATGGTTGGAGGAGTTTACTGTGCTCACAATACTAGTATTGTAAAAAAAAATTGAAATATGTTAGATAGTTCGAAATAGTTGGATGTTTGATATTTTTGTGTGAAGTAGTTAAGTAGCGTGTTTACCAAGAGTAACATGACGCATCCAGTGACATGCCTTGGGTTGTTGTTTGCATTTGCCATTGAATTCATCAGTGTGTCTTTTATTGCCTCAACCCAATTGTACTTCTTGATGTTGTTGAGATTGTCAACATAGTTGAGAAAATTCTAACTGAGTGTATGGCCTGTTATAGACATGAGAAGTTTCAGGCACAAGTAAAGGGTGATGACCCTTGTAAGATCTTGACGATCATTAATTGATTTTCCTCTTTTTGTTTGTTGAAACATTTTGGTCAATGACTTGCCATCCAATCACTTTAGTAATTTGCATCTTCGTTTCTTTTGATCTTGCATAGGATTTGGTAGTGATGCTGTCTTCTCCACAGTCGATACTAAAAATGAGCCTCATATCACTGTTTCTGAGTTTCATTTCCTTTTTGCCAAGTATAAATGCTCTTTTTCTTTTGTTGTAGAGTGTTGTCATTTTTACTATAATGGAATTGTAGCATTTGCACCAAGAGGCCTTTAGTTGTGTTGAGAAGAGAGCATTTATAATGGGCCAAAAACGATTTTTTGCAGCTCTGTCTGTTGGGCTGTTGTGAATTTGACCCCCTTCAACAGTTTGATTATTGTTCCAATGTTGGAACGGTAATTAAACTCTTGGACTCTCTTTGCAGGGACTGCTTCTTTTTTCCCTTTTGATGGCTTGGTTTTTGTTTCGGGAGTTGATTGGCTTTCTTGGAACTTTTTTTTTTGGTTGGAGGAGCTTCTTGTTTTTTTGTTGGCTTTCTGTTGTTTGTTTTTTTGTGTGGTTGGAGGTGTGGTTGGTGTTTGTTGTATTGGTGTGGTCTGCGGTATAGTTCTTGGGCTTTTTCTTGTACGTGGTGTAGTTATTTTGTGGGTTTTTTTGGTTGTTTTTTGTTGTGATGGTTGGGTTTTTTATGGAGGGGGAGGTTTTGGTGACATTTCAGTGGATATAAGCGAAGGACTGTCAAAACGAGAGATAATTAAATCCTTGATTGGATTTTTGGGCATATGGGTTTGTTTTTTCCAATATCTTCTAACAGCTATTTCTCAAAAAATGAAAGCGACAGCAAGGCATGAATAATATAGTGACAAAACTGTATAATTTTACAGTTTTATATGCAGTTTAATATGAAGTTATATCTATTTGTTGTTAATAGTTACAAAACTGTATAATTTGACAGTTTAATTTGTACTTTATAATAAGTTACCTATTTGTTTTGAATGGTGATTAAACTGTGTAATTTTGCAGTTTCATTTGTAGTTTCAACAAATTTAGATATGTTACTTGTAGAGTGATGAAACCGTCTGATGTTTCAGTTTTATAAACACTATCAACAATAAGAACAACCCATTGTATTTTGTAAACAACAACAATAACAACAAGAAGATTAAGTATTCAACAAAATGTAGCAACAATACAAAGAAGAAAAGCCAATATTGAACAAGAAGAAGAAGTAAGAACAACAAGAATAAGAACAAGGAGTTGAATGTGTAAAAACAGGGATTTATATATAAAAACAGGGGATTAGAATATTTAAAAACAGGGGACTAGAATGTTTTAAAACAGAGAATTATATATAAAAGAGGGTTTATACATTTTGAAGTATGTAAAATGTGTTTTACAAGAGTTTTTTTATAAAAGTGTTATTGAAACGGTATATACGAAATATGAAAGAATAATGTACAAATTTGAATGAAAAATAATAGGTGAAGAGAGATGTTACTTTTTTTCCCCATTTCTGTGAATCGAAAGTCAGGAACTATGAAATTTCTTTAGAGTCGTGATGGTTCTTCGTGTTGTTGAGAGTCGCCGATTGGAGAAAATGAACAGCTTGGTGTTATGTTAGTGAGAGTCGACAATTGGAGAAGATGAACGGGTTCGTTTTGTGGTTAGGGTAGGGTTTCAGAGGTAGTGGAGTTGAACTGTGGAGAAATGGAGGACTGAGAATGCAGAGTCGAGCGGCGGAGACGTGACATTGTACTGATCAGACTGAGATGATCATGGGTGAAGGTTGCACGCGTGTAAATTGGATGATATATTGTGGGTATTTTCGTCTGATTGATAATTTGAGAACTTAATGGAGTATTGAATTTGTTTTGAGGCTAAATAGGGCATAATATGTTGGGTTTGGACCTTTGGGTCAGTTCCCCTTTTATCTATGAGCTTGGGCTAGAACAAGCTAACTTGGTGCCTGAATATTAAGGGTGTAACTTGGACGGGCTCAACTCGAATAATTTGAACCCAGTTTGAATTTTTTTAGGGCTTGTATAAGGTATTTTCAAATTTGATATGGGCTTAGGCAAAAATTCAGAAGTCTGAATTAAATTTAGGTGAGTATGGACAAAGACGTCAAACAATCCGAGCAACTCGAAACTTGAATTGTACATATATAGATATATAAAAATATAAATATACATATAAATTATTAGTCATTACATGATATTAAAGTAATTTAGATTATTAAATCATATTGAATATATATTATATATACAAATAACATAAAATCATTTTTTTTTTTTATTTTCACTCATAAATTGTAAGGTATAGCGGCATCTCTTACATTATATAAATTATTTGTTTTGATGGTATTAATGATTTTTTATAATAAAAAATGTAAATAGACTCAATTTTAATAATTTAATAATGTAGTTGAAAAAAAAAATTTGAAATTCATTAACAATTCGACAATTTGGGCAACTCGGGCAATTCGTGTTTAACCTCGGTCGGGCTTGGCTAGGCAATCTCGGGTTACAATTTGGGCCCAGGCAAGCCTGGGCAGATTTCAGCACAACTTAGGTTAGATTTGGACAACCTCCTAACCCGATCAAATCTGCCCGAGTTGCACCCCTACTAAATATCAAAGAGGATTGTTCAAAAAACATATCAAAGAGAGAGAGAGAGAACGAGACCTATTTTTTAAATAGCAGTTTAGTGAAATATTTTGAAATATTATGTGATATTATTTTTTATGTAAATTATTATTTGCCTCTCAATTATTTTCATATGATTTTTTGTGTGTTATATAGTATTTCAAAATTGTTGAATAATTACCCAATAGTTAGAGACTACAACTAGATATACAAATCAACTCTTTATTTTAAACTTGGTTCATTGTGTTAATTATGTCAGTACATTGACCTAACCTCCCTCTTGCTATTGTGGCCTCCAATCTATAGAGCTAAAAAGTAACGGATTTGATTAAGGAGTCCAAGGTGGTCCCTTTGTTGGGTTTTCATTAATTAAAATATTCTAATTAATTAAAAACTTTTACTCATAACTCCAACAAATGAGATACATAAACATAATATTAATTTCTCTTTCTATTCAAAATACCTAAAGAAAACCATGTAAATATTGACATTACTATATAACAGAGACCACATTTATTATATTTCTGTTGATATAATATATTATTTTTCTGTTAATTGTGACCAAAATTCATATTATAATTTATCATTTTAAGTGATTATAGTCATATTTTATTATTTTTATCATCTATTATTATTAATGTTACTAGTTTGTGCGGGGTGCACATTACTTATTAAAAGGAAAAAAGGACTAAAAAACTAAAAATCTGAACGACATGCACAAAATAAGGGATCATTTCAACTACTCCTTGAGGATAGGTAAAACCTAACATATGGATCATGGCACGAAAAACTTGAATGAAGCTACAATTGTGAATATGATGAGAGAAGACGAGCAAAAATCATCAATCAAACACATCAATTTTACATGAGTTCAGTCACGAGTAGTTTATCTTAATTTTTAGGAATAGTTTATTCTCTTTAAGCTTAATTTTAATTTAGTAATTCTATAATCATTTTTTAGTTCTTATAATTAGTAAACATGTCTCTGGTTCTTTTGTATTTTTGTTTTGTTCTTGTTCAAATCTTTGTAACAAGTAATAATTTCAGTAATACAATATTAGTTTTAATTTGTTTCTTCTTGTCGATTTCCTCCAAAAAGTTATTAATTTGTTCAAGGCATAGAAGACAATCACAAAGTCTAATTTGTTGGTGTTTGGGAAGCAAGTTCCCAAATTTTTTTCTCATTTTTTCCAATAAAAGACAAAAGTTTTGCAAAACTAAAAAAAACACATCCAAACAAAATATCACATCCAACCCCATAATCATTTCACTTTTTCTCTTACAAACATCACATCCAACCACATAAAAACCCAACTATCTTCTCAAACACCAAAAATTTTTTATCTCATAAAAACCTACATCTAATAAAATCTACATAAAAACTCACTTCCCAAACACCATCAGTGTTTTGTGAATTTTTGGTTTATCTATTGATTTTCATTTGTCGATTTCATTTAAACTAAATTTTTGCTAACAGTTAATTTATCATAAAAATATCACAATAAGTCCTCAAATTTCAATGAATGCAAATGTGTAAAATAAGTAAATAAATAAATTATATTAATTTTTCTTGAAGTTTGAAACAGGCATAATTCATTTTAAAATTTTAATATAATTACATTATTATTTTGAAAATTTTTGGACCATTAATGTTAACTCAAAGAAGTCAATCATATTACCATTGACATATTATTTATAAAAATGTTATTATCGCAATATTCGAATGAGCACATGCATGGAAGTTCTATTTTTGTTACATTTCTCAATGAATATTGCATTTCATTTTTTTTTTTTAATGGCCAACTTTGCAATTCATGTGAAAGACTGCAATGGGTGTGAATTTCATTTTCATTTCTCAAACGTACACAGTGCACCAACTCTGGCCCACCCATTTGGGAAATAGACCCACTACGTGTCATCATCTTGTGGCCCAATGACTTGTCAAACAGCACTCATAACCGTCCGATTTCTCACCATCGTTTAGGCCTCTGATCCGCCGTACGTCCCTGTTATATATATATAACTAATGTTTTATATATAACTAATTTGATTGAATTTGTGTACATTGGTTGATAAGTTGGTCATTTAAAAAAGTTATTTAATTTGTTATTTGAGCAAACGTGGATTGCTACACGGATTGATAAAAATGATAATTGATATGGATATCATCAATTATTCGATTGGTTGTCTAACTTGTGAGTAATGTTTTGATAAAAAATTGATTTTTTAATTTTTTTTTGTTTGTAATTTTTTGATTTTTTTTGTAAAAAAAACTAAAAAATTACACATTACTTGTTTCTACTTTTCAAAAAACACTTTTCAGAAAATTTTACTTTCTTATTTTTCGTGTTTTTTTATTTTTACTGAATTTTTTTAATATTTGAAGTAATTTTTTTACTTTTTAGACACACCTAACATAAATACACTTAAAAGTAAAAAAATTATAAAAAAATCTTTTAAAAATTCAATAAATATAAAAATACAAAAAAAAAATATAAAAATTCAATATTTTTTATATTTTTATGTATTTATTAATTTTTTAAAATATTTTTTTACAAATTTTTTATTTTTTAGATACATGCATCTAAAAAAGTAAAAAAAAAAAATTTAAAATTTAAAAAATATTCACTAAAATAAAAAAAATACAAAAACTAAAAAAATTAATTTTCAAAAAACTCAATCCAAAAAATTCAAACTAAACGCAACGATTCGACCGAGTATAGATCAATCATTTTTCTTTATATATATATATATCAATTATCCACCCTCTCTCCTCTGTTTCTTCCTGGATTTGTTTCTCTCTATCTCAAAATGATTTCACTACAGAAACAAGAGCTTGTAAAAGACGATCAGAAACAGACTAGTGATCACAGAATCAACGGTGGAGGTGATATGGACTTAGCGCCACCGCTAACTTCGGAGCTACCCCAGAAACTACGTCAATCGCCGCCGCCGCCAGCAGTGACATTGAAGGAGGAGCCACCCGCGGAATTTGGGATGTTACCGGTGGCTGCGATGCCCTTGCCGTTGCAGATGAGACCATCTGCAGCGGCGCCTCCCAAGGACCGCCACACCAAGGTGGAGGGCCGAGGGCGGAGAATCCGAATCCCCGCCACCTGCGCCGCCCGGATCTTCCAACTAACCCGAGAGCTCCGCCACAAGTCCGACGGCGAGACCATCCGGTGGTTGCTGGAACACGCCGAGCCTTCCATCATCTCTGCCACCGGCACCGGCACTGTCCCCGCCATTGCCATGTCCGTCGGCGGAACCCTCCAGATCCCCACCACCGCCGCCGCCACAACGAAAAAGAAACGCAAACTCCCCCCAACCCCGACCGCCATAGCACCACCACTCGGCGGGGGAGCAACACCACCACCACCCACTCAAACCCTAATCCCCGTGTGGGCCATACCATCAAATTCAGCCCCAACATTCTGGATCGTTCCACCGACCGTCGCAGCCGCCATTGCCGGACCCTCGAATCAGCCCCAAATTTGGACGACGCCATTGATAAACATATCAGCGAGACCCATTTCACCGTTCGTAGCTTCCATGCAACAAAGTACCATCAACATAACAACCTCCACAACAACACCGCCATTAGAGATCCGAGCTTTATCGTCTTCAGTGAGTACGAGCTCTACAGTTGGGGCTAAGACTGAGAAATCTGTTTCGATTAGTGCACCGAGTACTTCGAGCTCTGGTAAATCTGGAGCTACTACGATTCCGACTCAGATGCTGAGAGATTTTTCAATGGAGATTTACGATAAACGAGAGCTTCAGTTCATGGGTAGTAGTAATAGTACTCGTTCTGTGAGTCACCACTACCATGCAGAGTCTTCGAAACCATGAAGATTTTCAATTCAGAGTTTTTGATTGGTTCGCCATGAACGTTCAAGTAGTTTTCAGCTATGAGCTTTTGAATTGAAAGTTTCTTTTTTCTATTCGCATAGAGAGAGAGAGAGAGAGCACGTGCGCACGTGAGAGAATTTGTAGTGATGACGTGTAAAGTGTGGTCAGATTGCAGTGGACCCCACCGTTGAGTCTGGTTAGGTGTTTAGGAAATGAAATAGTACGTGTGTAAATTTATTTTGAAAATAATTTACTATTGTAATATATTTAGAGGCCAAGTTTGGAGAGACTAAATAGTGTATTTTTTGTCTTTTTGGATAAAAAAAGTGAGGTTGAAAATATGAATATTTGGGTTAATTTTTTGACTTTTTATGGAAAAATGTGAATAAAAAATTGTGAAAATTGGTTTTTAGAGGAAATTTGAATTGGGAGTTGTGCAGCCGTAATTGTTGACTTTTGGTGAATAGTGTTAACTTTTTAACTTTTTGAGTAACTTTTTGACTTTTTGAATTATTTGGGAGTACCCAAACTTGGCCTTAGTAAATTTTTTTTTTTTTAAATATCGTGCTGGTTTTTTTTTTTTTTTAACACAATCTTGTGTTGACTCGGAATATATTTTATCATAAGAGAAATAAACACAATTGCGGTCAATTATTTAATATTTAATTGTGAAATTTATTATATATATATATATATATACTAGCGTATATCCGTACTTAAAGGTACGGTGTAAATAATTTTAAATTAAAATACATTATAATTTATACGTATTATGTTGAAATTTATAAAGTTTGTGTCATTTTTTTGACAAAGATACTGAAAAAATATATTGAAATATTTTTCTTTTTAAAGAACTTATAACAATTTTGCTTGTATTACACGCTCTACAAAACAATTCCCTCTAATCTTAATGCAAATTAAGAAACAAACATATAAGATTTAAAGTTATTGCATATCAAAATATAAAAGGCAGTAAAAAAAAGTGTAAACAGTGAACAAAAAACAGAAATAAAGTTATATTGTCATACACCAAAAGAGTAGGTTAAAACTTTACAAAAAGTGGATTAAAACTTTACAAAAGATGTATGCTTTACAAAAGATGTGTCACTAACATGTCATACACCAAAAATTATATTGTCATGCACCAAAAATATGTATGCTTTACAAAAGATGTGTCAATAACATGTCTTCAAATATATGTTTGTCCAAACTTCTTCCTCGTTACTTTCCAAAAAGTCATTGTATCAACTTTTATGTATCCCCAATGAGGAATATGCACAACAATCTGGTAATTTGTGGAAACAAAAAAAATATAGATTAGTACATTTGTTGGAAATATACATGTCAAAATACTTTGAGATTGAAATTACCTTATTACATCCCCATCGAAGCAAGCTAGTCGTATTTCTCCTTTTAAGCTGCATAGATTTTTTGGTCCAATCCTACAAAAGTCCAAATTTCAAATTATTATTAAATTGAAATTTTATAAAAAGTTATATAATCAACAGAAATAAATCTACATGGTTACCTTCTAATAAAACGTCATTTAATCTGCATAGAATACTACAACAACACTTCAGGATAAACAATATTTGTAGTAGAATCCAAATTATCTTTAGGGAGGAGAATACTTATACGATCAAAGGATGTACATCTAGACAATGCCACATATAATTGCCCATGGCTAAACACTGGTATATGCAAATCAACTCCAACAAATTTCACAGATTGTCCTTGAGATTTATTAATGGTCAAGGCATATGCCAATCGGACTGAAAATTGACGTCTTGTCATTTGGAAAGGCATTTCTGAAGAAGATGGTGTCAAAGATATCATTGGTATGAATGCCAAATTGCCAAACTTTTCTCCAGTTAAAATTTGAGCTTCAATTATGCGAGTGCCGCACCTAGTAACCATCAATCTTGTACCATTACATAGTCCATCTTTCGGTGCAATGTTTCTCAACAATATTATAAGACAACCAATTTTCAACTCTAACTTAAAAGTTGGCAATCTAGGAGGATCCAATGAATTTAAATATTCATTAGGATATCTATTTGTAATAGTAGGATCAATTTCATTATCTTTAGACATTTTATCTGCTGCAAGATAAGTATATAATCTCCCTAGAAAGATATTCAATACAGTAGTATTAATGTCACTGACATCATAGTTACGCGCAAACAGAATTGGGCGTTCAGTTAAAAATGTTGGGGTTGACGTCTCTATCATATTCAATTGTGGATAAACTGTAGAGAGTAATTCATTCAAATCTTGACATTTGTGATTGTTGATGGAAGGTTACGATTTCTTGAGGATTGGTCCCAATCTTAAAAAAGTGAAATCAATAAAAAGTAAGTAAAACACAATTTATTAATTTAAAATAATATATAATATAGGTTAAAGTAGTGTTACCTCCATCCAGAAATTTGCAAAATTAGCATTTTCATGACCTTCATGATTCAAGCGCATATTCAAATCCAAAGTCAAGATATATATATATATATATGCTTCCATAGAACAGAGTGTCTTAATGATGCATTCACAATTTGCTCACGAACTCCTTTGGGTATAACTGGTAAGATTTGTCGAAAGTCTCCACCAAGAACAACAGTAATACCCCCAAATGGCTTTTCACTATCACAAATATCCCTCAATGTACGATTAACCGCCTCAACACAATGTCTATGTTGCATAGGAACTTCATCCCAAATTATGAGTTTTGTTTCTCTAAATAACTCAGCTTGTAATGATTGTTTGCTAAACCCACAAAGTGAATTTTCCAAGATATCTAACGGGATGGAAAATGTTGAATGTGCAGTGCGACCTCCTACCAGTAACAATGATGCAATTCCAGACGAAGCCACAGTAATAACGATATGCCCAAGGTTGCGACATTTTAATGCAATCGTATTGTACATAATGTTTTCCCTGTTCCACCCCCATTCAGAAAGAAAACAGTTCCTTTATTTTGAAAAACTGAAGAAGTGATTGTATTATAAGCATTCCGTGTCCATTATTGAGACAATCAATAGTAATTTGTGGATCTGCATGTTGTGCCTCACTCTGCAGTTGTTGATGTTCAACTATCAATCGATTACCAACTACTGCACTCCAATTTGCAGTAGGTTGTGGCATGGGTGGGAAGTCAATTAAACTTTTGCCTGATTCATGAAGCATTTGATTCAAAAGATGGAGACCATAATCTTCAATTTGAGCCTCAGTTGGTTTAGAAATGACAAACAATGTACAAATCTTATGTGCAAGATCATCACATATATGCGTTGAAAATTGATTCCATAATGCACATGGATTTAGTGGAGAGCACTGGGAGAATAATACTAAACAATCTCCTCAATTGATATCCAGTTTTTATACTGCAGCCTCTTTCAAGCATTGTATCCATTCTTCATCATCTTCTAAAAGCCCCCTTGCAACACATGCTAATTTAAATGTATCATGCACAACATTATCGACCGTGCGTAAAGACTGAAACGACTTTGGTCCTTTGACAACGGTTAGTAACAAACGTAGATAAAATCTTTCACCACAATTAGGGCTAGCAAAGTACATTCTACCAATTGCATATCCCCTTTCTCTTGATTTCCATCTCTTTTCTGACTTGAGCCAAACAAAATGTTGTGGAAATTCTTGATAAGTGAATGGACATTCATCTTCACTGGCAGCACAA
This sequence comes from Camellia japonica, assembly GCA_030407325.1. Classification (NCBI taxonomy): domain Eukaryota; kingdom Viridiplantae; phylum Streptophyta; class Magnoliopsida; order Ericales; family Theaceae; genus Camellia; species Camellia japonica. Next base: position 18,979,990 of record JAPPVO010000029.1, read on the forward strand.
TATGCAAAGAAGCCAGTAAGAGTTGACATTTGTTGACTAGCTTTAGATTGAATCGTTTGTAATGACTCTTCTGGGTTAAAAACAACACGATGCATTCCAGGTAAATGAAGTGCCAATCGTACAACTGTTGGCATCTCTGCATGCAAATGATGACCAAATATTCGCCAAGCAGCTTCTGGAGGTCCAATATACCTTGCATCGAGATATTGTTGAATCTCATTTATCATTCATAACACCATCGTTGTACGATCATAACCCTTATAAATGTACTTATGTATATACTTGACACATCTCATTCTGGCACAAACTTCCACATTTATATGACAGTTGAAAAGTTTTGAAAGATATGCATTGTATGGTACGACATCCCTGTTATCAACTTTTTGCCCCTCACAGTATGTACTTGACCATTATTGCGACGACGATAGATAGGGTATCCATCTTGATCCATAGTTGTTGTTTCTGTGAAAGCTCGAAGGTATCTCTTATTGCATCTACCATTTTCCACACATGGTGCTTGCGGATTTCAAGCACCACATGGTCCATGTACTATACAACATTTGATAGTTTGAAAAAACATAGGATCATCTTTTGGGTTTGGAAATTCTGCACAGACCAATTTGTCTACTTGAGCACATGTTCGAATTTTGTCTGGACCCTTGAGAAATAAAAGTGTATGCATATGAGGGAGGCCTCATTTTTGAAATTCAATTGTAAAAACATGTGCAACTTTATTTCCAAACACTTTATTTGTTTCTATCTCCTTCATCAAACATTTTCTCATCAACTCAAAAACACGGGCAATTAAATCAGGACGATCAATAGGTTTTTGATATGGTAATAATGCTGAAGTAATTTCTGGCCAATTGGGATTTGCAGTCATGGTAAGAAAAATATCTGGGTGTTGGTTGTATCGTGTGATAGCCATTGAATCTTGAAAGATTTCAAACATATGTCTAGGACTACCAGTAAATGAAGATGGCAAAACAAACCTTTGACCAATTTGTCCAGGTCGCACATAATCTGGATCCATATCTGACAACTCTTGGTAAAGCTCAGCCCGAAGTTTCCCTTGATTAAGCTTGTAGTATGTCAATCGATTTTGCTCAGTTGCAGCCCAAGCATCTACCAAAAACTCTTGAAATAGTTTCCCACCTCTCAAAATTGTTGAATACTCTGTGGGTCGTTCAAACAAACGATAACTATAAAAATTCATTTGAGTAAGTCGATCAGTTGAAGGTCGATCATACTGAACATTCCACAATTTCAACTCAGGTTCCTATCCAAGCTCACCATATGGAAATAATAGAACATAATGTAATGACAAGTATGCTGGGTGACATTCATTAATTTGCATCAACTCATTCCATTTACCTCTGTTTCATCACCTGGTATTACAATTGCAATCTCTTCTGTAGTTGGTAGGTTATACCGACGTCGATCAGTTGTTGAACTGTAATGAAGATGAGCAGGTAGATTGTGTCCTGCCGAGTCTAATTGATGTAGAATGGCATGAGCCTGGCGATATTTATCTACAAATGCATTGACTTGCAACAAACTATTCTGAATAGTTTTGAGAACATCCCTTCTCAAGTTAGGATTTCTACGATTACGAATTTCTAAAGCTGAATAAGGGTCATAGATATACAGTTGAGCATAACTCGCATCCTGCCCTGGTTGTGGTTATAGTGATCCTGTTCGATGTCGCAATTCCCCATGAATTGTGAATGATGTAGGGCCCCTTCCACTGAGTACTCTAGGATCCAATGTAGCACCAAGACTCGTAAAAGCATTGGCTGCATTGTACACTCGAGTATAACTTCGAAAGGATTTTGATTGATCATTATTCCCATCATACAATGCCTGAAGTGGTGGAGGGGGTAATAAGTAAAGGTAGCCTAATCTTTCCTTCCAAACAGCAAGTTCCGAATAAGGGACGCTTTATAGATGATTTTGTCAATTTTTCATCCATCCAATGTAAGGCTGAACAATAAGGACATAATACATCCATCTTGCCAAGATAATGGCGGCAAGAATCTTTGTGTGCCCGGGTCAATTGATATACTCGTAGGCAGATCTTCTAATTCATCATCAGTACATAGATCTTGTTGAAGAAATCGATTTATAGGAGTAGACCTACGAATATTTGTGTATAAATAAAATTCTGTAAAACAAAACGGTATGAGTAAAAGTATGTATTTCAAGATTAGACACAGTAGTTTACCGATTCCTTTGTGAATTAAGATGTGCTTGGCATAGAAAACGAACATGTAGAATGATGGGTAACCATTGTTCGTTTTTGTGCCGACTGAGAATCTTCAGTTATTGTTTCCCACTCCAAGTGAGTGCGATCGCGACGAATTGGTGTTAAAGAACGTTGTCTTAGTTGAACACATTCTTCTAATCCCTCTTGCTCTCGTTGCAAGCATTGAAATTCAATTTTTTTTTCACGCTCTCGCCGTGCCCGTTGGGCCAATGCAGCTTTTGATATTACATTATCATTTTGTGCCTAAAAAAAATATTTTATCATTGAAGCAAAATATGTGAATATTTTGTGCTTAAAATGAAACTATCTTCTTATTTTTTTTCTATTTTATTTTTTTATACATTTAATAGTGTTATCTTTATTTCTTTTTTCTTATTTCTTCCCTTTCTATCTTCTTATTTCTTTCCCTTTCCTTTCTTTTTCTTTGTTTTCTATTTTATATATTAAATAAGAATTAAAAACCTATCTTATTTAGTTTCTCCTTTCTTTATATATTTTTTCTTATTTCTTCTTCGTTTCTTTTTTCCTATTCTCTTTATATAAGTAGCAACTTATGGATGGTACATTATAAATGCACATGTATCCATGCAAAATAAGAATAAATAAATTTGAAAAAACATACAAATAATAGCAAGTTACAGGAAAACATATTACAATCATTCTACAAAAACAACATAAAACAATAAATTCATTTTATACACTCATATCTTTTAACTATTCAAAATTTTGATTAGTTTTGCATCATATTTTTAAAAAAGAATATATACCACTTGACATGCATTTGTCATTCTCTTGCCGGAAGGAGCCATCTTTTCTTTTCCTTTAGACATTGGGTTGACCTTTTCTTTTTCTTTTGCCTAACAAATATAAATAAAATATTCAAAAGATTAAAAAAATCTTATATAATCTTATATAAATAAAATACATACAATGTTTGACTTGATTTTGTACTTACCGCACGAACACGGATAACATTAAGGTCGTGCTCATCACGGATGACCACACCAACATTTCTAGATGGAGTTGTAGGAGGAGGCCTACAGAAATAGATTGTGAACAAATTAAAATCTATATAATAAAGTGGTAATAGTAAGAGTAAAAAATTCAAGATTGTCTTGGGTAAAAAATTCTTTTTCTTTTACCAATTTGGTGTTAAAGAAGATTGTCTTGGGTTAATACATTCCTTCGATCTTTCTCTTTCTCGTTCTCGTCGCAGGCGTTGTCCCAATTGGTATGCAGAACATGGCTTTTGATTTTTTTCACGTTCTCGCCGTGCACGTTGGGCCAATGCAGCTTTTGATAACACATTATCATTGTGTGCCTAAAATGAGAATATTATATAAGAAGGTGCATAAAATGTGAAGATTAACTAACTTGCTTCCCTTTCATCATGTATTTTTTCTTCCTTTTAACTAACTTTTCCTCTTCACTCGGTTAAGTTGTTAGTCATATAAGAACCAATGCATGTATTTATGAAATTTAAAAAGGAGGGAAAAATAATTTGAAAACACATTAAGCACACAAAACTGCAAACTCACTATGCACGCACTTATTGGTTTTAAGACACTACCCATCTCTTTACAAAATGTACGTTGAAAAGGTAAATATTAGATCATTGGGTACGTAAAATGTGAATATTAGCGTGTAATGTCTTGTACTTTCCTTTTCACTCTTCTTGTTGTTTCTGTTATATTAAAATGCATTTTTTTTTTTTTTTCTTCTTTCCTTAAGAACTTCTTATAAGAAAAATAAAAATTAAAAAAAATTATATTATGTAGTTTCCTTTTCATCACATATTTGTTCTTTCTTCTTATTTTCCTTTTTCGTTTTCTTCTATTATATTTTTTATGCTATGTTGTAGATGCAACATATTGTACAAATGCAACATATTTTTATCATACAAATAGACAAACATATTAAAAATTCAAATTAATGTTCATACAAATGCATTAGCATGTTGTACAAATGCTTACTTTAACATGCTTCAGAAAAACATTTCACATTCAATAAAAAGAATTGAATAAATTTTTGAAAAAAAACTTTTGAAAAATGTACATAAAAAAAGTATATGACACTATGCAATTCCTAAAAAAATCTATATAATATTCGAAAAAGAAACTTTTAAAAATTGTTGAGAAACCATACCATGGGATGTGCATTTTCCTTTCCTTTGCCATAAGGAATAGCTTTTTTTTGTTTCCTTTGATATTGCTTTGTCTTTTTCCTTTGCCTTTGCCTAAAAAATAAGTAGAATATATTTATAAATTATTTTTAAAATGATAAGAAAATACATGTCCAATGTTCAAGTGACTTTTAGGCTTACCTCATGAATGCGAATAGTATTAAGGTCACGCTCATCGCGAATAACAACATTAACATTTCTTTCTTGAAGAAATCGAACCTATACATACAAAAACTTTAGAGTGATAAATAAAACTTTATACACATAAATAAGAAAATTAGTAAAGGAAGGTGATATTACGGTTCGGTGTAAGTCCCCATCCACCTATAAAGTATGAGGGGAAAAAAAAATTAGAATAGTGATATTGTCCATAACTGTTGTACTTAAATTTATAAGAGAGGTACTTAAATTTATATGAAGAGAAAAAAGAAGAAAAAAACTTACTTGACCAAAAATAGTGATATTGTTCATAACTGTTGTACTTCAACCTAAAAATGTTTGGTTATATAATTTTAGACACAAAGAAACAAAAAATTAGCAATAATAAAAGTTAACATGGATTTCATTGGCAATGAAATGTTATTTCCAAATTTGTTGCTACCAAATCGAATAATAAAATTCAAAATTTTATTTAAATAAATAACTATGAATAGAAAATACTTAACGGGTTACAATCAAGAGGAGAAGAAATAAACAAAAATATAAACTTCTAAGAAAAAGAAAAAGGCCAACCCAATGTTTAGAATAGATGTATTTTAACAATCACATTAAAATGATAAAATTAAAATCAGAGTACAACAATTGTCCAAATTTGAACTCTTCTCTTTTCTAACTGACTTCAATTTTATAGAGATGAAATTAAAACCAAAATCAAAACCCGTTATAATCATAATCACAAATTTATGCCAAAAAAAATAATTCAACAGATACCAGAGGCACGTGCCTTCTCTGTTTAGAATGGTACAATTTTTATTTTTTTTTAAATTTTTATAATAAAATGTTAAATACATTTTTTTGGGTTAAGTTAAATACTCGGTGAATTTGATTCAAAACAAAACGGATTATGTTAAATACTTGCATTAAGTTAAATACTTGTAAGTTTAATACATTTTTTTTTTCATGAAGACAACTAAAGTAATACGCACACATATACATTGACCAGAATTTTTGAAATACAACATAGAATATTATATTCCCTTAAAAAGGTGCAAAAAAAAAAAAAACATAAACTCTCTTGCCATATTACACATAAATGTTAAAATGCCAAGTCTTTCAAATTTTTCTTTTAATTAGGAACTCTAGATATTCACAAAAAAATTAAATGAAAAATATTTATCATCTGTACATTAGAATCACACAGCAAATAAATATTACATTTGAATGGTACAACTAAATAAATATATTACACAGCAAATAAAATGTTAAATAAATTTTTTTGAGTGTCAGTTGAATTTTTTTGTTGCAGGAAGATCAACTAAATAAATCACCCTTACTTTCTTTTTAAATAGCTCCAAACAAACAGTCCCTTCCCCCTCCCTCTCTCTCTCTACATTCTTTGCAAAACCCATAATCAAACTCACATTTTCTGAGTCAACCCAGCATTTAGAATAGATGTTTTTTAACAATCACATTAAAATGATAAATTAAAACTGGAGCACAATATAATTGTCTAAATTTGAACTTTTCTCTTTGTTAACTGACTTCAATTTTATAGAGATGAAATTAAAACCAAAATCACACAACAAATATATTACATTTGAATGGTACAACTAAATAAATATATTACACAGCAAATAAAATATTAAATAATTTTTTTGAGTGTGAGTTTAATTTTTTTGTTGCAGGAAGATCAACTAAATAAATCACCCTTAATTTCTTTTTAAATAGCTCCAAACAAACAGTTCCTTCCCTATCAGACTAATTTGTACAATACAAAGTACTAATCACAAACCAAGTCCCAAATAACCTCTCTCTCTCTCTCTCTCTACATTCTTTGAGAAGCCCATAATCAAACTTACATTTTCTGAGTCAACCCAGCGTTTAGAATAGATGTTTTTTAACAATCACATTAAAATGATAAATTAAAACTTGAGTACAATAATTGTCCAAATTTGAACTTTTCTCTTTCTTAACTAACTTCAATTTTATAGAGATGAAATTAAAACCAAAATTAAAACCCATTATAATAATAAATATTTTGAAGTTCACCATTTATGACTTGGAAAGTCCAAAATAAATTTTGCGAAAAAAAAAAATTCACACATAAGAAAGCCATTTTATAAGCAATAATGAATAATTATTTCATCAAGCAACTAAAGTAATACACACATATGCATTGACCAAATTTTTGAAATGCAACATAGAATATTATACTCCCTTAAAAAGGTGCAAAAAAAAAAAAAAAACATAAACTCTCTTGCCATATTACACATAAATGTTAAAATGTCAAGTCTCAAATTTTTTTTAATTAGGAACTCTAGATATTCAAAAAAATAAATAATAATAGATGAACAAAACAGTCCCTTTATTTTTAGAATCACACAACAAATATACTACATTTGAACAGTACAATTTTTTATTTTTTTTTATAATAAAATGTTAAATACATTTTTGTGGTTAAGTTAAATACTTGGTGAATTTGATTCAAAGCAAAACGGATTATGTTAAATACTTGGGTTTAGTTAAATACTTGAAATACAACATAGAAACAACATAGAAACTATACTCCTTTTAAAAAGGTGCCAAAAAAAAAACATAAACTCTCTTGTCATATTACACATAAATGTAAAATGCCAAGTCTCTGAAATTTTTCTTTCAATTAGGAACTGTAGATATTAAAAAAAAATTATATGAAAAATATTTATCTTTTGTACAACACAGAGCACTAACCACAAACCAAGTCCCAAATAACCTCTCTCTCTCTCTCTCTTGCTCTCTCTCTCTACATTCTTTGAGAAACCCATAATCAAACTCACATTTTCTGAGTCAACCCAGCATTTAGAATAGATGTTTTTTAACAATCACATTAAAATGATAAATTAAAACTGGAGCACAATAATTGTCTGAATTTAAACTTTTCTTTTTCTTAACTAGCTTTAATTTTATAGAGATGAAATTAAAACCAAAATCAAAACCCATTAAATCATAAATATTTTGAAGTTCACCATTTATGACTTGGAAAGTCCAAACATAAATTTATGCCAAAAAAAAAAAAAAAAAATCACCAGATAAAAAGCCATTTTATAAGCAATAATGAATAATTATTTCATCAAGCAACTAAAGTAATACACACATATGCATTGACCAAATTTTTGAAATGCAACATAGAATATTATACTCCCTTAAAAGGTGGAAGAAAAAAAAAACATAATAACTCTCTTGCCATATTACATAAATGTTAAAATACTAAGTCTTTCAAAAAAAATTAAATGAAAAAAAACAGTCCCTTTCTTTTTAGAATCACACAACAAATATACTACATTTGAATGGTACAATTTTTTTTTTATAACAAAATGTTAAATACATTTTTTTTTATGAAGACAACTAAAGTAATACGCACATATATACATTGACCAGAATTTTTTGAAATACAACATAGAATACTATACTCCCTTAAAAATGTGCCCAAAAAAAAATATCATAAACTCTCTTGCCATATTACACATAAATGTTAAAATGCCAAGTCTTTCAAATTTTTCTTTTAATTAGGAACTCTAGATATTCAAAAAAAAAAAAAAAAATGAAAAAAACAATCCCTTTCTTTTTAGAATCACACAACAAATATATTACATTTGAATGGTAAAATTTTTTTTTTTAAAATTTTTTATAACAAAATGTTAAATACATTTTTGTGGGTTAAGTTAAATACTTGGTGAATTTGATTCAAAGTAAAACGGATTATGTTAAATACTTGCGTTAAGTTAAATACTTGTAGGTTTAATACATTTTTTTTTCATGAAGACAACTAAAGTAATACACACATATATACATTGACCAGAATTTTTTGAAATACAACATAGAATACTATACTCCCTTAAAAAGGTGCCAAAAAAAAAATAAAAATCATAAACTCTCTTGTCATATTACACATAAATGTTAAAATGCCAAGTCTTTCAAATTTTTCTTTCAATTAGGAACTCTAGATATTCAAAAAAATGAAAAAAAAAACAGTCCATTTCTTTTTAAAATCATACAACAAATATATTACATTTGAATGGTACAATCTTTTTAGAATCACCATCTCCTATCTATACCATTTTTTATGAAAGAAAACCATCTCCTATCCATACTCTATTTTAAAATTTTATCAAAAAAGATTAAAAGTATTATTATTGGAGATTTGGTAAAAAATTTTGTTCATCATTGATTTAGTGAAAATTTTGGATCTATTATGTTTTTCCTGTGTATAATAGCCAAATAATTTTGAGACCAACCTTATGTGTAAGAACCAAATTTCTGCTTGATAGTTCAAATAATTGACATAATTATTTGATGAAAAAATAATTTCTGCTTAATGTTTTCTTTGATTAAAAAAATTGGCAATAATTCTGTTTAAAAATTGACAGAAATTTGGTGATGAGAGACATTTTCTCAATGTTTAATAGTTCTGAGAGAAATTTGGTTCACAATAATTCTACTTAATGTTTAATCAAAATTGACAGAAATTTGGTTCACATAATATTTTTTTTAATTCTTTGATGAAATTTAGTTAAAATAATTTCTGCTTAATAGTTCAAATAATTGACAATAATTGACAGACTAACTATTATACACAGTTGACAGTAAACACAATGTGTATAACCTTTATTTTTTTTTGAACACCAACCAATTTTCTACTTAATGTTTTTTTGATTAAAAAATTGACAATATTCTGATTAAAAATTGACAGAAATTTGGTGATAGAGACACATTCCTCATGTTTAATAGTTCTGAGAGAAATTTGGTTCACCAATTTCTGCTCAATGTTTAATCAAAATTGACAGAAAGAACGATGTAAATAATTTTAAGATTAAAATGTAGTTATAAAAATATATTTATTTTTTTTTTCTTAAAGAACTTGTAACATTTTACTTATATTACATGCTCTACAAAACTCAATAAAATAACGCCTCTCCCTAATGTTAATGCAAATTAAGAAATAACATATAAGATTTATAATGTTCACCAATATTGCAAATCAAAATATAAGAGCAAGTAAAAAAAAATTGTAAACACTGACAGAAACTAAAGTTATTGTATACTAAATCTATTTACTAAAGCACATCAGTAAGTGCTCTACTACTAAAGCACGTCAGTATAATGTAGGCATTCACTCATCTTGATAATGAAAAAAGAAAAGAAGGCAAAATATGTGATTTCTACTACCAAATTGCTATCAAAATGCTAGCCCATATTCTATCTATGATACCAAGAACCCTTTTATTTACTTTCCATTTGATACTGTCAAGTGTATTAAGGGCCTGAAATGTAGAAAATTTGTAGAGTAATTCCAATTTCAAATGTACATACAAATTGGTTAAACCAACTCCCCGAAGCTATTTGAAATGAAATCATCCAAAAGCACACAACATAGAAGAACTAAATACTGTCAAGAAAATGTAAACAAATTAAAACCCATTTAAAAATAAAACCCATTAAACATAGCAAATTGGTTAGACCAACTCCCCAAGCTATTTGAATGAAATCATCCAAAAGCACACAACATAGAAGAACTAAATACTGTTCAAAAAATGTAAACAAATTAAAATCCATTTAAAAAATAAAACCCATCAAGTATTAATTCAAATCCGAAACCTTTTAAAAAATTAATCCATTTAAGCAACATAATGTTAAGATTAAATTGGATAAATTACAATTTTAATCCAGATGATAAATTACATTAAACTGGATAAATTACATTTTAGATCAAGTATTTATATCTATCTATTATTGTAGTTAATCTATTATTGCAAAACATTTACAAATGATAATATTAAATTTAAAAAAAAAAAAAAATCGTAAACTAAAAGCAAATTGAACAATTTAATTCCCAATGGAAGCAAAGCAACATATTAAAGAAGTAGGATACCTTTAATGGTTTTGTTAATGTATATGTGGTATTCCTAGATATATTGGGTATTGATTTCCTAGATATATTTAGGAATGGCCATAGTTAGGTTCCTAGTAGGATATTCTTTCTCATAGTTAGGTTCCTAATAGGATGCTCCTTCTTAGCATATATATACAGGCCTTCTATTGTATAGAATTACATTCAATATAATTCATTCAATATAATACATATTATTTTCTCTCTCTCTACTATTCTAACATGGTATCAGAGCTATAGGTTAAGCTCTTGGTGTTCTTCGCCTTACCGGCGGGCAGCAGCCTTGCCTTGGCCGCCGTCGGACCTCAATCTATTCCGTTGTCATATTTTCTTGTCAGTATCATTTCGTGATGATCTCTTCCTTTGTTCGTTGGTTTATTCCTACCAAATGTCTCTATCTTTTTTTTTTTCCTTTTTAATTTTTTACTCACAATACATTTTTTTCTTTCTCCACTCCATCTTTCCCTCTACTTCAATCTCAAATTGGTTTCTATCTTCAAACCTATTTGAGTTTGAGGGGGGGTATTATACCTATATCATGGTGAACATGGTTATACACCATGCAAACCACCTAGCCGTTTCTTTTGGCGCACAATCCAAGCCGCACTCTCTAGCGCACAACCCAAGCCGCCCCTCTCTGGCGCACAATCCAAGCCACTTTCTCTGGCGCACGATCAAACTTGCCCCATGGCGCACCATCCAAGCTGCCTTCTGGTGCACTCAATCATCTGTTGCCATCATCATTCAGCACCACGTCATAAGTAATGTGTGTGCCACGCTTGCTGGTTCAACATCCAGTTTTCTACATCGGTCCGGCATGACCTCTTTAAATTGTCCCGACATTAATTCCGATTAGCTCCTACATCGGTCCGGCATGACCCCTTCAAACTGTCCCGACATTGATTCTGGTTAGCTCCTACATCGGTCCGGCATGACCTCTTCAAACTGTCCCGACATTGATTCCGGTTAGCTCCTACATCGGTCCGACATGACCTCTTCAAACTATCCCGACATTGATTCCGGTTAGCTTCTACATCGGTCCGGCATGACCCCTTTAAACTGTCCTGACATTAGTTCCAGCCAGTTCCTACAATGGTCCGACATGACCATAAACAATCTCTCGGCATTAGTTCCAGCCAATTTCTATATTGGTCCGGCATGACCTTAAATTGTCCTGGCATTAGTTTCAGCCAATTCCTACAATGATCCGACACGATCATAAACTATCTCTCAGCTTTAGTTCCGGCCTTTGATCTATTTTAAGCACCATTGCGATCCCGTTTGAATTTTGCAATCTATTTATCTTTTATTTTATTTAGTTTTATTTCATATTTTAATTTTTCTCTCCAAACTCAAGATGTTTATCCTCCTTGAGTTTGAGGGGGGATGTTAATGTATATGTGGTATTCCTAGATACATTAGGTATTGATTTCCTAGATATATTTAGGAATGGCTATAGTTAGGTTCCTAGTAGGATATTCTTTCTCATAGTTAGGTTCCTAATAGGATACTCTTTCTTAGCATATATATACAGGCCTTCTATTGTATAGAATTACATTCAATATAATTCATTCAATATAATACATATTATTTTCTCTCTCTCTACTATTCTAACAGGTTTATCCAATTTTCTATGAACAACAGCTGATTAAAAATAAATAAATCAAATAGAGAGAGGAGCACTAAAGATTTAGCCAATTTTCTTATTTGTGTAATCAATTTTACTCTCCAAAATTACTATATGTGAGAGAGAGATTTCATATTAAAAAAATTTAAAATACGACCTATCAAATACCCATGAGCTTCTTAAGGCTCAGCACACAAATTGCAAAGATCTATGTGTAAAATCAAATAGAGAGAGGAGCACTAAAGATCTTTGCAATTTTCTTATTTGTATAATCAATTTTACTCCCCAAAATTACTATATGTGAGAGAAAGATTTCATATTTAAAAAATATAAAATAAGACCTACCAAGTACCAATGAGCTTCTTCAGACTCAGCACACAGATTGCAAAGATTTGTGTGTAAATTGTCACAAATTTTAGTCAACACTATTACAATAAGCACACAACAGGTTCTAATTGCTTATTTGGAGTCCTTTGCTGTTCCAATTCTACATGCACTGAACATATAAAACTGATCAAAAAGGCTTATTCTTTCCAATTTTGGCTACTTGTATTTCAAGCATCTCCTTGAATATAGCTAGCTATGAGACCTAGGATGGTTTTGAGTGGATGTTTTTTCCCCCCCTCCATTTTAGCATTGGATAGTATTATGAGCTAAATTTATATTAAAGAACTGGTAGTTTTGGGTCTAAAATATAAAATACCATCTGAAAGTGGAGTGTGATCATAGAAAGGGAAACATTATGGAGTCATCAGCCAATTGCTTTTGTCTCTTGATTATGACTTAGCTTATGCCTAATGGGATTGGTATTTTACTAATGAAATTGATCGGTTAAAGTTTCATTCCCTGAAGATATGTCATTTATTAGAATGTTACTTTGAACCACACACATAATTTGTTTAACATGCATCTATTGATACAAATAGGTATTATTTTGTACTATATTATAAGACTTTCATAATATGAAAAAAGGAACTTATAATTTTAATAATTTTGTAGGAAAAATGGAATCATTCACAGTATTAATCCGTCAAAGTCCAACTGCACATTTAATAATGGCGTCAGTTCTCTTTTCATGCACATGTCCATGTGTGATGGAAATTGATCTATATATCTTGCCAGGTGATGTCTGAAATTCAGAATTCAATCCATGTGGAACTTGGTGGTGTGCTATCTAGAAAGAGAGGCATGATTTGTGAAAGTGTAGTGAATTAAATGTGAAATAGAATGCTTATCCATTGAGATTTCATTACATGACCAACGGGTGAGGCCTCAACCTTGAGGCAAAACCTTGATACAAATCTAGCAAGCTAAAATTATGGAAAAAAAGCCTCTTATCTTAGCAAAATCAACAACCCGCCACCAAACTAAGATATGCATATACATATATATGATCAATTACATGCCCAAGATGACTAATAAAATGGAGCATATTCAGTTGACAGAGGACTTGAAAAAGTGAAACAGGAAAAATTCCAAATTATTTAAGTCTAAGTCTAAGTCTAAACAATTGAAGTTGATAAGACAAAAAAATCCAAGACATTCATTTTATATTATTTTTTTAAGAGCACTGAATTTCATTTTAAATAACAAACATAGAAAAATCAAAATTTTAAATACTGAATTTCTACACAAACAAACAAACAAAAGCTTATTAAGTCTAAAAAATTGCGAACATTTGTGATAGTGCAAACAAACAAATAAACCAAAATACGAACACATAATAAATTATACGAAAACATAATAAATTATAAACACGTAAACACAAAAATAGGAACACCATTTTTTTTTTAAACACACACATGCACACAAATTAAGTAAACAAACAAACCAAATTTTTTAAAACTGAATTTATGCACAATTTGTATATACATAATCTTTTTATATAATATACCTAATATTTTCTTAGTTGATGATTCAAATTAATATTATTATTATTATTATTATTATTATTATTATTATTATTTTGTCTATAGTTTGATGTTCCATAAAAGCAACAATATAGTATATATGTTAGAACCTAGCAATATTATCTTTTAGGTTCTTGAGTCTACTGGAGTTTTCACTGATAAGGAAAAGGCTGCTGCCCACTTGAAGGTTTGATTTAATTTCCTTTACTTTCTTTTTTTTTTAAAATATTTTTTTGGTCTGATGGAAATGTTTTTTGATATGTATAATTGGGTTGATTTAGTTGTCTGCATCATTGATCTGTGATTAAAGTTTGAATCGAATATAACACTAAATGTGTTGATTTGGTTGTCTGCATTCAAAGATCAGTGATCAAAGTTTGAATTGAATATAACACTATTCTCTATCATTGTTATCGGGTTGATTTAGTTGTCTGCGTACAATGATCATTGAAGTTTGTTGATTTTTGTACATCTTGCTTAGTCGGGTTGATTTAGTCGCATGCATACAATGTTCTATGGCCAATTTGATTCCAATATAAATTATAATAGTCTCAATCAATGTTAAATGGATCAAACTTCTTCATTATCTTGGTGATAAAAAATTTCTGATTTTGGTGATAAACAGTTGACAGTAAACACATTGAGCAGAATTTTTGTCTCTCATCACTAATTTAAACAGTTGACAGTAAACACAGAGTCAAGTGATTTTTTCTAATTTAGTGACAGTAAACACAGAATTTTTTGGTGATAAAAAAATTCAGAATTGGTGATAAAAATAGAATTTTCTGGTGATAATATAGTGACAGTAAACACAGAATTTTTTCTGATTTTGGTGATAAAAAACAGAGCCAACTGATTTTAGTGATAAAAAACAGAGTCAAGTGATTTTGGTGATAAAAAACATAGCCTTTGCAACTACTCTTTAATTTTTAATTCTTCTTCAGGTTTACTCAATAGCAAAGCAATAACAAAAGAAATAACAAAAGAAAAAAATTCACTCGTGTATATCAGTTGGCTCAATATCACCCGTATAAGAACCAAAGCGTTACCAAAGCAAAGCAATAACAAAAGAAATAACAAAAGCTGAGAGAGGAAAAAAAGTGATGTCGAGCAGCCAAACGTTACCAAAGCAATAACAAAAGAAAAAAAATAAGAACCAAAGTAATAAACTAACCGAGCAGCCGAGCAGAATGTCGAGCAGCCGAAGTGAATAGCCGAGCAGCCAAAGTGATGTCGCAGCCGAAGTGAACAACGGTGCGAGTGGTCAGAGTGATCCACAGAAGCTCTGATGAAGGCAAAAGCTGAAAGAGGAAAAAAAAAATTCAAGAAGAAGAACAATGACCCGAATCAATGAGAGAATACTAAAGTCATGTTTTCAATTACCCGAATCAATTCTCTTGAACCCAGCAATTAAAGTCATGTATTCAACACTAAATAATAATACTGAATTGGTTAAAGTCATGTTTTCAATAACTCTATTGAACCCAGCAGTTAAAAATACTTTTCCATATATCTATAGATTGGTCTGTGCAGAATTTGAATTCAATAACTATAGATTTGTCTTATATAATCCCTATAACTAAATATATATATATATATATATATATATCATTTGTCTGATTTGCAGAATTTCTTTTCCATATAACTCAATATATATATCATTCAAATCTGTTGCACGGTGTATCATTCAAATAACTCAATATATATAAAATGCACACAGCCAGAAGACACCATAATAAAATGCATATCACCCGTGTAATCCAAATCTGCACACACCCAATACAAAATCCAAACTGTATAACTCACCCGTATAACTCAAACCATATCACCCGTATATATCAGTTGGCTCAATATCACTCGTATAACTCAAAATCCAAACCCAATACAATACGATCAACCCAAAAACGCAAAAACAGAGCAAGGAATTCAACAATGGGAAGACAGACGGTAGACAGAGAGGGAGATAGAGAGGGAAGATAGATACTGAGGGGAGAATCAGTGCAGAGTAGGAAGGTAGATAGAGGGTATGGGAAGACAGATGGTAGACAGAGGGTATGGGGGAGACAGAGGGTACATACTAAGGGAGACACAGGCAAATAAAATGAAATGTGTTGGGACACTTAGGATTCATCTGAGCCATCCAAATGAAATGTGTCTCTCATACATTTTAGACATTTTCAAAAACCTTTGTGACTTATTATATAGATATATATATATATATATATTTTAAATTTTAAAAAAGACCAGTGTAAACATATGTTTGATCCTAGAGCAAGTTATAATTTCCCCATATAAGATTTTAAATGGGTACTGTTAGGGATATTAAATTTTCTATCAAATAAATGACCAAATATCTCATAGGATGTAGGGTCCACAATTTTGTAACCTCATACTTATGTGAAATATTTTACCATTTATTTGATAGAAAATTTAGAACTTATAACATTTTTCATTTTAAATTAGGCTTACAAACAAAGTTATGTTTAATATAACACTTAAATAATTACTTCAATAAGAGAGTTAAAAAGGAAAATTATTTGATACTTTCGAAGTATTATTATTCATATTCTTTTATCAATTATTATTTATCATATTTTTTAAAATTCTTCAATTATTCAATTCAAAATTATAATAACTCACTTTCCTTATCAATTATAATATCATAAAATTCCAGCTGATTGTGTTACAGAAATACCCAATAATCATCCAGTTAAAAGCAAGGGTACACATGGGACCAACAAAGGTGTAGTTTGGTGGGGACAGGTGGGGGAATTCTGTGCGAGTCCACTTTCACAATTTGTGGCCCATCTAGAGTCTAGGCCAAAGTCGTTGGGACAGTCTGGATAAGTTTGGTGGTCCACGTGTACGTATATATTGAAGATTGAACGATTAGAGCATCCCCACCTTTACTTAAATTTTATCTTAAAATATTATTAAAAAAATTTATTTTCTATTTTAAGAATCACTTTATCATTTAATTTTCTCAATAGATTTCCTATTCTTTCAAACTCTCTATTTTTTTCTTTATTTTATTAAAATATAATTTTTAATTATAAATTTAATAAAAATAAAAATCATAAATATGTATTGCAATCCTTAAACAAAGCAAATCAATATATATATATATATATATAAGGGAGCTACAGTGGCTCCCTACAAATAGGGAGTCACTGTAGCAAAAACTAATTTAGAAAATTATTTAGGAGATCTGATGCAGGTGGATAGGAAGCCATTTATCCCTTAAAATAGGTAAGAAGAGGGTTTAGGGCTTTGGTAGGGATGCTCTTACTTGACTAGATGGTCCTAATATTGTGTTTGATTTAAGAATTTGAAGAGAAATTAAAAAAAAAAAAAATAATAATAATAAAATGTAAATAAAATGTCTATATTTTATTTAGTCTCACACACACACATATATATTATTATTTTTTTAAATTTCTCCTTAAATCTTTAAACTAAACACAATCTAAAGTGTTTAAGGTGAAACAATTTTAGGTCCCAGATACAAGTTTTGCACCACAATGCCCCCTTTTGCCGTGATCTTCTGTAGTATTTTATTATTATTATTATTATTATTTTTTTTTTTTGTAATGTCTCAAAATGATGTTATTTTTAGATAAAATTGAAGAGAAAAAAACAGAAGTGCTACGTAGCTCAAAGAATACGGCTCGAATACTGGCTCGACACCAAAACGACGTCGTTTTGTGTTGAGTTTATTTATTTATTTATTTTTTCTTTTCTTTGTTGCAGATCGGGAAGAAGAAAACGAAGGGAGAAGAAGAAGAAGAAGAAGAAGGGGGGGGCTTTGCAGAACGGGAGGAGGAGGGGGAGGACTGGAGGGAGGGGCCATAAAAATCGGGGGGGACTACGCTGGGCAGCTGCGGCGGGGCAGACGACCGGACCGGGGCTGGTAGACGACCGACGAGCTGCTGAGGCGGCGGAGGTGACGAGCTGTGGTGCTGCGGGGCTGGGTCTCGGCAACAACGGCGACGACGCGAGGCGACGACGAGCTGGGACGAAGCTGAGACGGCTGACGGCCTCCTCCCTCCCTTCTCTTCTCTCCCTCCCTTCTCTTTCGAGCCGTTTCGAGCTCGAAAGTTTCGAGCTCTGAGTCATTTTCCAGAAAAAAAACCTCACCCAGTCTGCCAATGCCGGCCACCTTCCCATCAGTTTCGACTATCCCAACCCTCCTCTCTCTCTGGCCACCCCACCCTTTACTCCTTCCTCTTAACACTTTTTTATTACAAAAATGTTTCATGCCCCCTTTTCCCCCACCCCCTTTGACCCCCTCTCTTTCTCATTGGTTACATTTTCTTTTTCTTTTTTCTTTTTTTCCTGCTCCTCCAATCACCACCCGCCACGTGTGTGTGGAGGTTGTTGGGGTGGTAATTGGAGAGGGTCTCTATCATGACTATGTCTAGGATTTTCATATCTAGGGTTCACACCACCGCTCACTATATACAGGACTATTTTGGAAAGATGATTATAATCAATTTTTTGGTTAAAAGCTAATTAAAAACTGATTAATCAACTTTTTATGAGAGAGGAAAGTGGGTTATAATCTAAGAAGTGGATTCTAACCCACTTCCAAAAGACCCCACAATCCTTATAAGTAATTGTACCAAACTCTTTTCCATACAAGTTAAGTAGGCTAAAGGCTCTCTGCTCTGGTTTGCTTATAACTTGTTAAGTAGGAATAATTTATATAAGCTAAAAAAAATTGATTATCGGAAAGATAGAAGGGTGTTTTGACTAATACTTTCTATTTATCACCAACAGGACCATTGTAACGCATGTATATGATTGACTTAGTTCAGCAGCAGACTAGCATCAAGAAGACTACAAAAGTCTCATCTATTATAGAACTTTATATTCACACACAAGCATTGTTGTTTGGGCAGTACAAATTGAATAAACACACAATAAGAACAGATCAGTAATTCACTAATTTTATGTGTGTTATAACAAAAATAATTTACATTATGTCACAAATCGACACTTTAGTTTAGTATCTAACCCATAAGGTGTATGGACCTCACTTTAGTTTACAACAAAAAAAAAAAAGAACTTACCAGTTGATTATATGGTTAAGTTCTCCTGAATGGCAAGGAATGATCCAACTATGCGTCCACCGACATCCGGGAAATTTTCACATCCGGAAAGGGGCTTAACCTTGCCCTTTGGATCAACTTCAACCGGGTATTTCAGGAGGTGTCCCCTCATCTCTGTCACCTCATCAGCTGCAAACTGTTTCCAGTTCATCTCACCTATTGACCTAACCCTTCTCACACATTCGATAGACTCAGGTTCTGTAAAGCAGGCCTCAATGACTCCAGTATGCTCTGCCCATAACGCCATTCTATATCCGTAGATCTGCAAAGCATACATACATGCCCATAAAAGTCTCTTATTATTGTGCATTAACCAAATGAATTGGAACAAGTTCACACTAATTAGACGGGCTTCTAACCATTTTTAGTGTTTTCAGAATTTCTAGAACTGACAT